>JAEMWC010000824.1:60000-67500 GCA_016490735.1 Pachyseris speciosa | reverse complement strand
TGTATTTAGTCCGTAGTATGTGGTACATTTGCGGTACAGTGGGACCCTGCCATACAACCACTTTGTTATTACAGCCACTTTTTCTTGTCCAGCAGACCCTGTTAATGCGGCCACCTTGTTAATATGGCCAATTTCATAGGGCTGTATCAACAGGTTTCCACAGTAATCAATAGAATAATACGATAAACAGCATCGGTTGGGCATATTTATATACACAGAAAGCCCAGTGGCTTGCAATTCAGTGGTGCTTTCTTTGTGAGAGAAAGCATTGTTTTAATAAACTAAGGGAGTTGTATGCCAACATATGAAAGATTCACAACCAGAGCCCTGCCCTGCCTTCCCCTTAGCTAATTGTTTTAGCTTGAATTTGAATAGAGCCATACTTTAGGACTTCCTATAATCAGAAGAGGCTGGAATTTTGGCAGTTTCCGGAATGTTTTCCACCCACTTATGTCCAAACAGGATCAATAAAGTCATTAATTACACTTAAAGTTATAGTTCCTGTCTTAATTAATGATAGCTTAACGTTTGTGTTGGAGTCGGTGTCATTTTTGGGTTGAGTTTGTTGTTTGTCCTCATCCTTGCTGTGAGAGGTTTTTGTCTGAGTACTCCAGTTTTCAAATTCCCCTCTCCTCAAAAACCAGTATTTCCAAATTCCGATTTGATCTGGAATTTGAGGCCAAAGGTTTGTCAGTCATAATGACTGTTAAGTGTCACCCTCTCATTAAACAAAGTCCATTTATGTTATTTTATTTATTTTGCCAAAGTGGTAAAAGTACTGTTTCATGGAATTTATTGGCCCAACATGGGTAGATAAAATGACAAAAAGAAGGGTTGGCCACCAAAGCATCAACATTCACTGTGTCGACAGGGTGCCACATAATAATAGCTTAGTTAAGAGTTACACTTTTGGATTTCATTTACGGACTCGAAAGTCAAGAGCACATCTGTATTACTTATGAAGTATCAGGGCTGTGCTCTAGCAGTGCCGGTGGCCCCTAGCCTGGTGATTTGCCATTGGGTGACAAGAAGGACTACGATTTTGCACAAAATTTAAATGCTGGGCTCCCTGGATTTCAAAGGTTCAGCGTTGTAGGCTCCTAAAAATCTTTCTTAGAGCACAGTCTTGAGTGACCAGTTTGAAGGGAACAGAAGTGTGATAGTTAAGAATTGTGCATCTTAAGTATAAGTGGCATTGTACAAATCATTTTGTCACCCTAAACTACTAGAGCTTCATGCTTCAAGTTAACATGCACTTACATGAATAATTATGATTGTGTTTTGACACACAAGAAACAGGCCTAATATAGCACCAGTATGGTGTTTTCATTAAACTTGTGGAAGGGAGCTGTCTAAATGAAGACAGTAGAGGTATACGCCCTGTTTATCGCATTAATGCTCAACTACATCACTGTGGCAGGATGCCATCATTAATTTAGAAATTTTCTAGTCATGCCATTTACTGGGGAAGTCAGGCTTGTAAATAAACAACAACATCCAAGTACGGCAGCTTCTTCATGTACTTTTGAGTGGCTGCATAGTGGGAATTCCGTCCTCAAAATTAAATATTGGAATTTATGATATTGCATGACTGCAGGATATATCTGAGAGTTAAAGCTAGGGTGTGGACTGGAGATCAGAGAACAAATCGGATATTGAACTAATCTTGATCACTCATGATCAGTTGAGTTCATTTTCCCATTACACTCAAAAATGCCCTGTCATAGGATGTGAGTTGCCTTGATTAACCCTTAAACCTCCAAGGGGTCTCCCTTTGAGGACTAAAATTGTCTGGCGTTAGACAGAGTAAAATCTATAAGTCACTCTTAGGGAGGAAAGGGTTAATGAAATTAAGAGATTAACCTATTGAGTGTTTATGGCTTGAGGTTATATAGAGAGCAAATTGGATTGTACCTTGATTTTTCCTGTACCAGCTAAAGAAGGTGACACTTAAAATGCTCTTTATACTGTTTTGAAATGGCAGTTGAGGTGCACGCAAACTTTGCATGATTAGTCGGGTCACGAAAATTGTGCTGACACCCTTAAACTATAAGCAATGAGGATTCTGTAGCTAGAAATTATAAAGCAGGCCAGATTTGGTACAGCAACAAATGAAAATAATCTAAAAAAATCTCAGAATCAAGGAAGCATGCACATGCAGGTATATACAAAATAAAATACAGTAATAGGTTTTATCACCAAAGGTCTAAGAGTTGGTCAGATTAGACTTCTTATGGTGGCCAGTTTTTACTGAGTAATTGACTCTATCCTAGAAGCTAATTAAAGGTGTTAGACAAGAGTTCTGTTTTGTTGTCAATAAAAGACAAAAACGACAAAAAACAAATTAAATGGTTTGTAAAAAAATGTTTTGAATTAAAACCAATACAAATGAAAAATGGCTGTTTGTTTTTTGCTAGAACGTGACAAAGTTCAGAGGCAGTTCAAAATATACAGAGAAACAAAAGAACGTGAGATGCAAGACCTAATGCATGCAAAGCGGGAACTTGAGGTGCGGTTCCAGCAGTATTTATCAATGTCATCACGTGATGAAAACAAGTTGGAAATTGTCGGTAACATGGCTACGGAAAGCTGCTGGGCATCGTCTGTGGACAGCGATCCAAGCATGGACAGTTTGACACAAGTGATGTCATTTCGAGGACCTGAGTTCTTTCACAGCCCAGTGGAGAGGGAGGGTCCTTTCACAAACATCAGTAGAGGTATACGTATTAGTGATCTTAGTTGATTTAATAACTAGCTGTTTTTCTCAGCTTTATTGGGTCGGCTCTACAGATATTAATATTACAAAGTATAGTTTAAAAAAAGAAACTACTTACAAAAGTAACTAAACAACAACAAAGGCGTCAACCCAAAAGGGCAGGTGGAAACGGGACACGGGGACCCATGCAGGGCACTGCCCTTTGGTGAAGAAAGAAAAAGAAAATAAATAAATAAATAAATAAATAAAATAACAGTCAAAATTTTACAAATAGATTAAAAAGAAAAACTAGTGATGACAGGGGCAAGATCTTAAAATTGACCCGGTACAGGTGAATTCTGAATTGAAGTTAGGTATGAGAATGACTAAAGAGTTTGAAACCAGTGATGCCACTAGAGGAGTGACAGTTCATTCTCGCTCTCTCTTGCTCTCTCTGTCTCATCAAAAGTGGTTAGGGAAAATTTTGTTGTGATCACTTTTTTATATGGGTAAAGGTATAAAGAAATTATTGCAGCACAGTTTTGACCATAAAAACAGTAAAACCCACAACAGTCCTCCCACTTGAAGAATTTAATGGTCTGTTCCATTTCAGATGATTGGAATGCCGTGGCTCCTTCAGTACATCAACTGGTGTCATCAAGTCTTCAAGCCCCAGTTCAGCAGCAGACCATCCGAGTGTATGTGTCTGCTCCAAATGGAATGCAGCAGGAAGTGGATTTGTTTAAGCAGGTAAAAAATAAAAATCAACTTTGTTTAACGAAGATGACACTAACAGTCTATGGCTGACAAACCTGTGGGCCTCAAAATTCTGGATTGAATCGGAATTTGGAAATGTTGGTTTTTGAGGAGAGGGGACAAACTGGAGTCCCCGGAGAAAAACCTCTTGGAGCAGAGTAGAGAACCATCACCAAACTCAACCCACAGGTAAGTTCCAGCATGATGTTTGGAATGCAAACAATTTCTCAAAAAACTAGCATCTCACAAATTGTCAATCAATTTCACAGGTCATTGCCATCTTGAATTCTTCCATGATCTGTCTGGGGGTCTTGGTGTATTTTGAAAGCCTTAAAATCAATTTGTTTTTCAGAAAGTAATAAATGGTGGCTGGTCTGGAATCTCATTAAGTCTTGGATTTACCATTTGCTTCCACTATATATGGAGATTACATGTATGGTACCACCTGAAAGTATTGACCCATTGGGATGTGGTCAGGCCTCGTCTTTGCCGCGTGGTTTGACCTTGCATCCACTACAGTGGTCAAATGGGAAAACTGAGGTAAAGATGAGTGCGACCAAAATGGATGATTGCCATGGCAAAAAAAATGTGGCAATACTCCGGCTAATAACAATTGTAGTGACTAATTTCTTTTGTGAAGAATAATCTTTAGGTTGATTGTTCACATGTAAAGCCATTTTAATTTACAGTAACTGTTTACATGTAACACTCAAAACGTGGGTAAGCGAAAACCTGGTTTTTCGCTAGCACGGCAAGCATAATAACCCATGTTGCATATGGGTATAAATGTGAACAAATGGGTTCCCGTTCAACACGGAATTTTGTTCACCAGTCAAATTTTATTCATTCGAACGGCTTCGGTCATCCTTACAAACGGCTTATGGTATCTGTTTAGAAAAATCAACCATCCTCTTGAATGGCTTGGATCAGCCATTCAGAAAATCCTCCATCTATTCAAATGGCTTGGGTCAGCCGTTTGGGAAAAATGTCCATCTGTTTGGATGGCTTGGATCAGCCATTCAGGAAAAAAATCACCATCCCTTCAAACCATTTAGGTTATCTGTTCATTAACCAACTGCCTTGCTTAAGTGGAAGGTGGGTGCCTGGGATACCTAGGGGCTTCCACTGTGGCCAGCCAGCCCCTAGATAGAATACTGCCCCCATGGCTGGCAAATCCCCATAACCCAGCCATGAGCCCCCATTCCAGTCACCTTTCACACTCTTGAAACAGTGGAAGGAAGAAAAAATAAGGGATGGGAGGGGGGAGAGACGCTAAATGAACCGCTCCACAGACCACTGCACAAATGCTCGACGAAGAACTCGCAGATTGTAGTGGTGTACAAAGCTACCACGTACCATGTGAGCCTGTACTTAAGCAATTGCCCACTGGATTCCTGCTGAGCTTGTGGACCGCTTGACCGCTAAGCTTGAGGACCGCTTAACCACTTAACTTGTGGACCGCTTGACCGCTAAGCTTGAGAACCGCTTAACCACTAAGCTTGTGAACTGCTTGACCGCTAAGCTTGTGAACCGCTTAACTGCTAAGCTTGTGGACTGCTTGACCACTAAGCTCGTGGTGGTTAACTTACTTAAATTACATTTAACCAAATTTAACCAACTGCCTTGCTTAAGTGGAAGGTGGGTGCCTGGGATACCCAGGGGCTTCCACTGTGGCCAGCCAGCCCCTAGATAGAATACTGCCCCCATGGCTGGCAAATCCCCGCAACCCAGCCATGAGCCCCCATTCCAAGCTGAAGGGACTCTCTGAGCTGACGCAAGCCAGATTGGAGAGGGGAAGAGAGGCCCAGGGCTGGGGGAAGCCCAGGCCCCAAACCCCCAAAGTCCCGAGGCACCCTACAAAAACAACTAGGAAAAGAGAAAGAAATACCTGTCAAGTGAGAAGGTTTGCTACCCCCACGATAGTACTGATGGAAGTGTGAATATAGAGCTGATATGCATCGCTGGACCATCTGCCAAGCGTCTCGATGAGGTGATTGGGTAAGCCACGAGAGGCTGCTGAAGTAGCTGCGCCAATGCGGAAGCTATGGCCGGTGTAGCAACCAGGGACCCCAGCGGCATAGAGGATGAGCCATGGGCGATGTAGGGGGGTACCATCATGTAGATACTGGGTAAGGGCGTGTACAGGGCACAGATCACGTTTCCCAGCTCCAATGTAGATATAACAACCTTGGCGAAAGGGGTCCGTCTTAGAGCACTTGATATGAATCCTGAAGCTGCCTGGATTGACTAGGGAATCTGCTTGGACATCGTTGACAGCAAGGTGGATGTCGGGATTGAAGTGGGAGTTGACAGTGAACTCACCGGCGTGTAAGAAACCAAAAAACCCAAGACAGCAGGCAGCCCAAAGCATTTGTATGGTTGTAGTCATAGAAGTTCAAGGACTGAAAGCTCGATGGTGATGGGTTGGCGCTGACGCCTATTTGAGCCTTGGTGGCATTTGATACCCCGCAACACACGCTGTAACCAAAGGCAACCAACCAGCGGAGAAGGCAGACCCTCCTCAATGTGAAGGGACCGGAGTGCTGAAAGGTAAACCTTAATGGACGAATGGTAGAGAGTATTGGCAAGATGACAGCAGAAACGGATGAGCACATCGTCACTGGCTGGAAGAGCTGATCCCGAAGGAGATAGGCTATTGTTCTGAGCACAGAAGTCCAAGAAGCGGCGTTGGGCAGAAGCATAAAATTTCCTGGTAGAAGGGGCAAGACCCTGAGTCAAGTAGAAGTAGCATTTATCTGACAACGAAGTTCCAAGTCCAAGAGGAGCTGCTGTGGAATCTGGGTCGGAATGGAGTCTGCAGGAGGGGCTAGCCGACAAAAATGCTGAAACTGAAAACGAGACAGGGAGTCAGCGATTGGGTTAGACTTCCCTCTAACTGAGGAGGCAGTGAAAGAGAAGGAGTGATAAGCTGCCAACAGGGACAGATAGCGAACCAAGGACATGATGGTAGGAGCTCTTGTAGTGCCAGACTGCAGAATATCCACCACTGAGTGGTTATCTGATAGGTAGTTGACCCGTTTGGAGGCCCATAGGGGACCCCAGAGGTATGCTGCCATGACGATAGGGAAAAGTTCCTTGTATTCGAGAGACTCAGAGACCTGTGTTGGGAGCCATGCACCTGAAAACCAGAGACATCTGAAGAAACCTTGAAGTCGGGAAGTGGAGCCCACTGGAGGTACAGAAGGAAGCTGCAACCATTCCAAGACTGAAAAAACTCTCGCCGCCAGGCTAGGTCAAGAAAGAACTCCTGATTGAGACGAATCGGGTGGTTATCTCGTCGAAATGCGCATAGTAGGTTGATCACGCGGCGCAAGAAGGAGCAACCTTGGGGTATAATTTGCAGGCATGCTGATGGTGACCTATTAGAGACTCCAGTTCCTTGCGTCTACACCAATGCTTCTGTGACCAGTCCTCCAACAAGGCAGTTATCCTATCCAATTTGTCCTGGGGAAGGCGCGCCTGCAGATTAAGAGAGTCCAGCTCGATGCCCAGGATGGATAGGCATGTCGACGGCCCTTCTAGCTTGTCTGGATGGAGGGGGATGCCAAGCTTGGAAAAACAGTCAATAGACCTGTCCAGATTTTGTTGACAGACAGAGGAGCTGGGAGGGCCAAGAGTGTGGAAGTTGTCAAGGTAATGAATCAGGAAGGTGACATCGTAGTTTTGCTTGGCCACCCACTCTACTAAATCGGCTATACATGTGAAGATATATGGAGCAGACCTGACACCGAAAGGCAGGACCATATCGACATAAAAGGCACCCCACCATTTCATACCCAGCAACTGGCGATCGTTTGTATGGACTGGTACAATATGGTATGCATTTTGCAATATGGGAACCCCGCCCCAGCTGCATTATGCCTGCAATAATGTCATCTAGCTTCATGTACTGCAGAGAATAATCCTCGCGCGCAATCCCGTTGTTGACACTGTGGCCAGCAGAGCTAGATAGGTCCAGGATGAGCTGCCATTTCCCAGGTTGGTGGTGTTTGGGGATGACGCCGAAACTGCTCAGGTGGAGGATGGGG
>JAEMWC010000824.1:0-55000 GCA_016490735.1 Pachyseris speciosa | reverse complement strand
TAGCCCACTTAGTCAATAATTTTGTTTTCCAATCCATATTGCGACTTAGTGTTAGAATACCTTCACTTGCGAGTTTTTTATCGAGCCACAGAAGCAACCTCAACACGATCCGAATTTGCATACGGCTCACACTCTATTGTTTTCTAAAACAATGAACATTGACAAATTGATGTGTAATGGATCGAAATCTCTCGCTTCTCATTGGCCAACTAATTAACAGGACGCGCAAACTGAGCTATATAAACAGCAATTCTGCTACCTTCAGGCCACAAACTGGCTCACACTCACCTGAGCACCAAAAGCAACTGACGAAGGAAACCACTCAGATTTCCGAAACCGGTCTTGCTATATATATATATCCTGAAACAGTTCTTATTAGAACCCTACTATGGCCATTCCAAATGACGACACACGACACTGTCATAGCCATACTAGCAGAAATGAGAGACAGCCAGGTACTACCGCCAATCTCTCCCAACCAGTCCCCAACCAAGTGGACAAGACCAGACTCAGAGGAAAAGGAAGACATACCATCCTCCCAGCCACCACCAATCCCCAAGCGTCCAAGGACTGCAGAGGGTTGCAGCCTGCTGAGGAATAGAATTGCTCCCTTGGAAACCATACGCGCGAAATGTCTAAAATCCACTGCCAGACAAACCAAGCCGCGTAGTAACGAACTCTGTTCTATCAAAGCGAAACTAAATGAGCTTACAACTCTCATGAATTTATTTTCTAAACGTGAAAATAAACCAAGAGTTGCATTGTATCCAAGTGTCTCTTCTGGAAACGTGTCATAGACGACATTTTTACAGTGTGGACCATAAGCGAAAAACAAAATCAACAATTTTGTTGAATTCGCAAATAACTTCCACTCAACAATCAAGTTTACTTGGGAAATGTCGCTTGAATGAATCTTTTTCCTCGACACTGAAGTTTTCAAAGGCTCACGTTTCGTTAACGGCAATCTACTTGATGTCCAATCACATTTTAAGCCCACAGAAACTTTCCAATATACGCATTTCTCCTCATGTCACCCTCTCAGTGTTAAGAAGGGATTTATTAAAGGAGAAACATCGCGTCTTTTGAGAACAAACTCAGTCAAAGAAAATTTCGAGTCACTCAGACGGGATTTGCAATCCCGATTACTTGACCGAGGCTATCCTCTTGAGATCGTCACAACAATAATGGCTGAAGTTAATTTCTCATCAAGGAATGAGGCTTTACAAACGAAAACTAAGACATCAAACAAAATTTTGCCACTAGTTACTACATACAACCCGGCTTCACCAAATCTTAGAAAGATTCTTATGAAACACTGGCACCTCATTTCAGACAACCCTAAACTCGCTCAAATATTTTCTAACACCCCTGTTGTAGCTGTTGTTGATATTACAATCAAAATTGGGGGAAAAAGGATACAAGAAAAAACACGCTGTAGGACTCCGGCTCCCAAACACGCTAAAGAAGGACGGGAAGACGCGAAATGAACCGCTCCACAGACCACTGCACAAACGCTTGACAAAGAACTCGCAGATCATAGCGGTGTACAAAGCTACCACGTACCATGTGAGCCTGCACTTAAGCGATTGTCCGCTGGATTCCCGATGAGCTTGTGGGCCGCTTGACCGCTAAGCTTGATGACTGCTTGACCGCTTAACTTGTGGACCGCTTGACCGCTAAGCTTGAGAACCACTTAACTGCTAAGCTTGTGAACCGCTTAACTGCTAAGCTTGTGGACCGCTTGACTGCTAAGCTTGTGAACCGCAAGACTGCTAAGCTTATGAACCGCTTGACCGCTAAGCTTGTCGAACGCTTGACCGCTAAGTTCGTGGCGGTTAACTTAGTTAAATTACATTTGTGATCCTTCATGGGATTTCAGGGCTTATCCAAATTTCACGGTACAGCTTTTTACACAGTTCTGGCCGTGAAATGAAGAAAAATGACTGGAATGTGCGTGAAATTTTTCCATCACGCCGTGATCACACCATGAAAAAAGTCACGGCTACCGTGAAATTTTCGAAATTATTTTCACGCCACAAACAGTCCACTACCGTGAATTAAATTTTCAAACATCATGTGCTGACAGCTACAGAGGCTTTCACCATTTTAAGTGTATATCCCTGAAAAAAAAAAAAACACATAACTTTTGCTTTTCCCCTGTTCCTAGAGTGATCTTCCATTCACAAAAACGTAACAGTGTTTTATCTCAGACCAATTTGTTTGATTGGTTTGTGTTTTGGTCTAATTGGCTTGCAAGTCTTTAATTGCATGATAGACGTAGCAAAAAATACTGAAGGTAAATAATGCATGATATTGCAAAAGTTCTCATTGAACCACAAAAATTTAGTGTTAGATATCTTGCAAAAGTGACTGACACGGCGACATAATTGGGAGACTCCGCAGTGCCAAACAATTTGTAAAACAATTTGTATGCTTGTGCCTTTACTGGGTTTAGAAGACAACACATTTAAATTTTCCCTGGTAATTTTGTTATTTGCAAACGGACACATTCCACACCTTCTACCTGCAAGTCTCATGAACAAACAAAACCCTTTGTCCATGTGCATGTACATGTACATGATTGCTGGTGGAATGGTAACGTTGTCTGACAGAAGAACAAGATTTGCGACGATAATAATTCAAACAAAGGCTTATGGTACTTTGCAAAACGAAATGAAATGTTAGTTTGCGAAATAGTACTTTGCAAAATAACAGTCAAGTATTAGCAATGTAGATTTGCAATGTCCTTCAGTAGCGGCATTTTCGCTGTGGAAGAATCTCCTTTTGTTTCAATTCTTAGAACCAAAGTATCCACGGTCCTTTACACAAACATTCGTGGGTTAACCATAGGAAAGGTAATTATAGATAACCATGGTAAAATTGCTCACAGGGGTAAGCTTACAGTCTTATCAAAAATAGCTGCTACATGTCATTGTCCTTCAAATGACATCAGCAGAAATTCAGCTTTTGCCTAATGGAAACTTTCTTGTAGGGAAGTTAAATCATTTGTGACCGTCCACATGATTTCAGGGACAAAGGTGATAGCACACTCACAACACACTTTCACTTAAAAACAAAAGAAACCGGCCATAGCACGCTTGTAAGGCACGCAAGAGCATGCTTTAATAAGCTGATGCCTTTGTTTCATATGACACACTAAAAACAATAAAGCGTGCACCGTTGAACAATTAAACATGAGCATGCAAACACGGAAAGTGTGTTAACCTTCAAAAACAAAAGCTAGTGTGCGAGATGACACAGCACACTAGCCTGCAACGTAGTGTGCAACTTAGCGTGCAACATTGCGGAAGGCAGAAGGAACGTTCAGTGGAATGTCCAAAAGGCAAAAGAAACTATAAACCCTATTCCATCACAAGCGCCACTTCCCCATGTTCATCAGAGTCAGATGGCTTCAATTTGTGATCTATGAAAACTATATCAGCCATTTGAACCAAGAGATTTTCCAACAAAAAGTGTGCATTGGAATTGTCAACGGTAACGTTTTACACAAATAAAGCTGCATTCGCAAAGTTTCAGTGTTGGAAATAATATAATAACAAAAATAATGCAATGTAAAATTATTTTTGAGTGCCGCCATCACGTCTAGCCGCAATGTAAACACAAGTTTGCTTTGAGAAATATTCTTTGTTTTAACTAAATACACCTCTCGAACTCTTGTCATTACTTCAATAAAAGTTTTGAATGAAACTTGTTCATATTAACAGAAACTTTTGACACAAATAAAGCTGCATTTTCGACGCTGTTTTCAGTGTTAAAAATAATGTTATCTGTACGGGTCCGCAAATGATCCTAGGACCGCAAATGATCCCGGACGGCAAATGATCCCCAAAATGGACCGCAAATGATCCCGGACCGCAAATGATCCCCATATTGGACGCAAATGATCCCCATATTGGACCACAAATGATCCCGAACAAAAAATAAGGAATGGCATGGATAGTGAAACGGTCTGGATAGGGAATTGGCATGAATTGTGATTATTTTTATAAAAACCTTAAATCATGGCTCACAACTATCATCATTAATTTAAAAAAGGTAAACGTGGTCACACAATCAGACACAATTTGTGCAACTGATGTGAAGCAGTCAATCAGTGTTACCACACCAGGATCCAAACCTATCTTGTTTTTCCTTCCGTCTTTAGAGATCTTCATGTTTGTTCTTATCTTTAGTAACTCCAAGAACGCTCACAAATGATACCAATGAATCAAAATATCTCAAAATATTTTTCAGTGGCGCCTTCGTGTCTAGCCGCATTGTAAACACAAGTTTGCTTTGAGAAATATTCTTTGTTTTAACTAAACGCGCCACTAGAACTCTTGCCATTCTGTAAAAGTTTTGAATGAAACGTGTTTATTTTAATATCCAAACGCATTGCATCGGTGGTTATTTAAGAAAAGGAAAGCAAATGTTGCCTTTCAGACTGGCAGTAAAAAGTGTAATTTACATATGTCGCAAATTTCACTTGCATGCGTTTGACAGCTTTGTGTGACAGTTTCCTCGAAATACTGCAGTGTATGGCTGGCTTCATTTTGGCGAAGTTGTCCTTTTGCCTGATATAATCCACTCACACGGATAAGACAGAAACCTAGCTGTTACATGTACTTTCAAAAGGAGCATATTTTTAAACTCGCACGATATCTTCGGTCTCACGCGTTAAAAATGTTTAAATGCATTCAGAAAGCATTTCCACGTGCTTAAACACATTTCGCATTGGATATTTTGGCATATCAACGATGTTAAATCATAAATGTACATGTCTGAACTATATGGCGTTTAGATTCATTTGTCACTCTTTGTGTTTACCTGTATTTTATCCAACACAACTAAATTCAGTAATAAAAGACTTCTATTAAACAAAAGTTAGACAGGTATTAAGCTACGTTTTGTTTCACTTTAGCGTGTTATTCTGTGTCAACTTGCACGCTAAGCGTGACATCGATCACGCTTAACCAAAACAAAGGGTTAGCGTGCTAACGAAACCTAAACAAAAGATGGTGTGTCCTTGATTGTTTTATGAATTAAATATGTGCATAATGTGTGTGTTTGGACACACTAAGCGTGTTGTGCTACCGTGTTGTGAGCGTGTTATCACCTTTGTCCCTGAAATCATATGGGGGGTCACATTTATCAGCGTGGATTGAAATTATGAGGTTGTCTGCTTGCGTGTTCAACTTTGACTGTCAACGCCAGATCTACAGAGAGATAGAGAGATTTTCATGATACTTTTCGCTGCTTCTGATGAAAGGCTTTCACAAAATATAAACAAGTTTATTTTCATTGAAAGTCAAATGCAAATCTTGTCGGGTACCCTCAGCGACAGAAAATATTTTATCTGTGCCAGATTTGTCACGTGCTAGACAACCAGAGTGATCATATTTCATTCTGCGTATGTGATCGATTGGCGGATATTTCAGAGCAAGGTTTAAAGATTTTTTTTTTTTGCCAGCGTGGAATTAATGTTGTAGCACGCAGAATAAAACAACACACTCAAATTTGGGCAGAAGTTTGGGCGAGGAATACACTGGCATAGGCTCGGAGGGGATAGGACCCTCCGACCGGATGGGGGGATGAGGGGCCTCGACACATGGCGCCATGCCGAGGGGGTGCCTCATGCCTGTACTGCAAGGAGGGCATAGAGACTGGTATAAGTCCTTGGCAAAGCCAGTCCAGCAAGATCGATATGCCCCCCTCCCTGACGTGGCTTCAGCACAGGGCTGAAGGGGTGCTGCAGGCAGCAATTCAATTTAAGAAAAGCAAAAGATTTAAGATTTAAGATTAAACTAACAAGACATCGAGTGTTCTCATATTGTACCAGACATCACAGTGTTCTGGAAGTCAATAAAATTACAGTTTTGTAAGGCAAGAAGGCAAGTTCTTGGGGACTTGAAGGAGTGTCTCTTTGGGCGTCATGATGTAGGATTGATAGGTATGCGATTTCCAGCAGCCAAGCACTTTGATGAGCCAGTAGGGGAGGCCAACTGCTCCAGCAGTAGTGGCTGCACCAATGCAGAAACTGTGGGAGGCATATTGGGTAGTGTCTAGTCCACAGACAAGAAGGAGGGCTCACAGGTTGTTTTTGAGAGCTGCCCTGGTCAGGTTGCGTCCATCGGAGAACTGAAATAGAGGCTGGCAGGTTCCGCGGTCATGAGTTTGAAGCAAATAGTCCCGGAGAGAGGTGACGGCGCATGAGTTTGAGTTTGATTTAGCTATGGTGAGTTTGGCTGTCTTGCGGAAGGGGTCTGTTTTTGATTTCTTAAAGGTGATTTCCAGTCTCTACTCAAGAGTTTGTTTACGTTTTTTGTTTTGACTCATGTAAGACATAACAAAATGTAGTGTTTTGCAATCACTTACATGAAGTTAATTCAAAGTTTCATGTCAACCACCATTGTTGATGCAAAGCTTTATGCTTCGGTCTTTCTGCTATCACCAGAGAAAACAACTTCGTAGCTGTAAAAATCAAAGAAACAGTTGTGAAAAGAATTTAAAATGCCTCAACTATAAGGTAAGTGGTTCGTAACGATTAACATCAATTCGAATTCCAATGAGTGAGACTCACAAACATTGGGATGCTGAGACCGCGCAGCACGGGCTGGAAATCACCTTTAATGAGAAGTGTAAAAGAAGTTGGGTTGTAAATGTTTGGTTCAAAGGAAATATCAGACCTGGAAAGATGGCTGTGGATGTCAAAGCGGCCTTTGCAAGTAAATTCAGTGCTTCACAGAAAACCAAAAAAGGTGAGCGTGAAAGCCACCCACAGCATTGAGGAATCTACATCAGATGAATGAAAAGGTCAAAGCTTGGTATAGATTTGACTAAGAATTGAAATAGTAATGGGGTAGCGTGCTTGCTTTGACACGCCAAGTGTGGATTTGATCCCCCTAAAAGTTATATAAGAGAGGCATAGAGGAAAACTCCAGGGGACAGCCCAAACTCGATGTGCATATTTCTAACTGCTGCCAGATAAACTGTAATGGTGCCATAAGAAACAGAGTTGGCTAGATGGGTAACAAAATTTCATGAGCAGGCAGAAATGGTTCTGAGGGGAAATGAGCTTGGTGAGAAGGCAAAAGCAGATAAATTATTGTTCCCCAGAAGAGTATGTTGGGCGAGTCGAGGTGGTGATGGATTGGAAAATGTACTGGGCTGCCTGGTTGGTCAGACTCGCGTCAGGAAAGGGAGAGAGGAGAATGAGCACCCGTGAGCAAAATGGTCACCACTCCCACAAATGGAACAACAGGACTTGGCCTGCCCTGTAAACTTCATTAAATAAAGCTGACGATCCCTCTCCCCCCAGTTAAGGGCAGGGTTGTTAGCTGCTTTCCTACGGAAATCGATGTCTTAAGAAAGCCATGCAGAGCCCGCAAATTTCTGTTGAGGGGAGCGTATTATCTCCTGGTAAGAAAACATTTTAACCCCCTTTTGGGAAAAGAAGACAGCAAAATGGTACAATAAATCGCAAATGCTGATAACCATTTGTCAATAGAATCCACGTGGGCCTTTCTTTTACGAGCGGGGGTGGGGATATTGAGTAGTTTACCATCGAATGAAATGGAAACCCTGGGAAGATCGTTTTGGTGAAGGTTCGAGTTTTCTGGCAGCAGTCATCAAACTCAACGTACTCACCTTGTAGGATCACCTGTCTCGTCTTCTGGGAGACGTGTGCTGCCAGCGAGGACTGTATAGTGTCAGTGGCAGAGCTTGTGCTTGTGCTTGGTTGATGAAGAAGACTGACCATGAAGGCCGGATCTGCGAGGAGGAGGGACGTTGTTTGCGGCTGCGGTTGGTTTCGAGGAGGCTGTGGCTGCGATGGTGGCACTGATGGCGGAGCTGACGGAGGGTGGAAGTCTTTAAGATTCTGATCAATGATAGTAGAAATAAGCTGAGCCAACGCTACGGGATTGGTGGCAGTTAGATCTTGCGTAGGAACGCCCTCTTCGTGGTTGCCATCTTGATATTTGTTGTCATTGGGGCGTGTAGGAATCTCAAGGCTGTTTGGCTCTGATTCTCATGAATTTTCAGCGGTTGGGTCGCTTCCAAGGTCGCCAAGCTCAGTCGCACTGCCCTCCAAGCTTGCACTGGTTTCATTAGCGGGAACAGAGGAGGAATTGTCGTTTCTTGACCTCTTGTTGGTAGGTTCACCGTCCGCGTTGTGAGTTTGGGATGGGAGCGGCTGTGGCTGTATGTACGAGAGGCGTTCAATAAGTTGATCCAGGTTGCCGGTAATCGCCAGATTATTCTGGGCTTATAATAATCGCAAGTTAAGACCTCCGTGGAGAGGCCATTGGTATCCATAACATCAAAAATAATTCGAATGTGCTGTGATAATTTTTACTTGAAGCCTTCTGAGAATGGGACATTTGAAAGGCATCACATGATTAAACTGTCCTTTGAGAGAGGTTCCAAATATGGAAGTTGTGTCTGCAAGGGCTTGGGCATTAATGTAGGCTCAAATAGCCGCGAGCCAACATTAACTTTAATTTTATGCTAAAATTGCATGAAAAATCAGTTTGTTTTACCTTTTTGCTACAATGTTAACATTAACCAACAGCACTTATTCTAAGACAAACAAGAAAGTAGTTTTTAACCTTATTTCACATTGCTGTTAAAGCTGAACAGCAAATTGCATATCCACGTTTATCTGAGCTTTGTGATAAATTCTACAGTTACAAAACCAAACAGCAAGGCAAAGTGAACGAAGCAAAACTTGAAGTTGGCATGAAGTACTTTTTTACGATAATTAAGCTTATGTTTATTTAAGTCTTTTGAGATTTATATACTGCGTGATTCAATTTCTCCTATGCAGCTCAGCTTTATGGCAACTGATCTCCAGAACCTTCACGGTGTGTTCTTATTTCACTCCTGATGATTTCATGGCGTGAATTTCAGTGTCACGTCCGCCGTGAAACTTTTAACTCTTGACGTGAGTGAAACTCGGAAATCATGCACCGTGAACAAAAAAGAAAGTTCATGGTTCACGGTAAAATCCGTAAGCCCTGAAATCGCATGAAGGGTCATATTTAACCAAATTAAAATTAATGCTAGATATGCTTGATTGGCTTGTGTTATGTGATCATGAACTTTCCAGCAACACGAGTTGAAAGTGATGGGAGCAATTTTCTTTTGCCCTATAAGGTTAAGCTTATTTCTTATCTGAAGATGCCCATTTGTGAACAAAATGCTGCAACAAGATTCAAGATTTTCCTTTTTGTTTGTTTTACCAAATACTTTAGAATTTTCTTACAAAGGTGAGGTAAACATTGGATATGCAAATTGCTGTTTGGCTTTCAACTGGTTTTCAAAGATGTGAAATAAGCTCAAAAACTAACGTTTTGTTTGGTTTAAAATAATCACTGTCAGATAATGTTAACATTGTAGTAAAATGTAAACAAATTTTCTTCCATGCTGGCAGAAAAATAATACTTGAAACATCGCAGAGCTGTCAAATCCACCAAATGCTGTGGTATCAAACAGGAAATATGATCACTCTGGTTGCCTAGCAGGTGACATGTTTTGAAACTTGTATGCTAATTTTGGTAGTGAGGGATAAAAATAGCAGTAAGCAAATGTCTTGGATAATACACTGAATAATGTTATGTTAGTCCTTTATGGTTTTGTTTGTATTTGCAAAGTTTAAGCTAAATTTAATCGTTTGTTTTTGGTCGCTTTAGTCTGGGCTTAGTTCAGAATGTTTGTTTTGTTTACTGTTTGGCTACTTTCCGCGTGTCATGGAGGGTTACCTCCTCATTTGTCTTGGGTTGTTCGGCCAGTCACCAGTTCCCGGCTATGCGTTTGAAGACCATCTAAATTCACACTGTTTACATGAGCCACTCACATGTTCATGACCACCCTTTTGAAATTTGCAACGAGCTGTTCAGCCATTCATAGCTTTCTGTTCAAATGTTTTCAACGAGCCGTTCAGTCATTCATGACCATCTGTTCAGTTTGAAATTTATAATCAGCTGTTCAGCATTTCTAGCAATCTGTTAGAAATTTCCCATGAGTCGTTCAGCATTTAGTGAGTTATGAGTCGTTCAGCATTTCAAATGGCTTGATGACTAGTTGCTTACAGTGAATGTCTCTCTAGATTCCCTTTGATTATAAAACCTATAATGATTGTAGTCAGCCAAAACATAAATCCGTCACGGAAACATTCAAGCATGCTCAGCTGTCACCATTTTGTTACACCTACGTGAATCTGAAGACAAAGGAAACAAAAGGATATTCAAATGTGACATGTCTTTCTTATTACCAAGGTATTACCTTGTCTAAATCCTGTCGCATCCATGCAAAGATTCTCCACAGTTCCACCTAGATAAAGGTGAGGTTTGATGTGGGAATACCGCGTCAATGATACATAGAGGTCCTGCAGTGAGAACATAGGTAATGGGTCAGTACTTTCAGGTGGTACTGTACATTGCATTTAACACTCAAATTTTCACAAGACTGAGTTGTTGAGGAATGCAAAAAGTCAAGGAGCCAAGGCAGCAGAGTTGGCGCAGTGGTGAGATTGCTTACCTCCCACCAATGTGTCCTGGGTTTGATTCCCGGACTCGGTGTCATAAGTGGGCCAAGTTTGTTGGTTCTCTACTCTGCTCCAACAGGTTTTTCTCCAGGTACTCCGGTTTTCCTCTCTCCTCAAAAACCAATATTTCTCCCACACGGCCCCACAAGCTAACGGCTTTAAATTGTAACCATGTATAAATAAAGTTTCTTTTAATTACCATTTTTTTAACTGCAGGGAGCCAACTGATGAGGATTTGTTCTATGATACTATGATACTCTCAACTTCATAATAAAATAACAGTACATTATCATCTTGTGTCCCCATGAGCAGCAAAGTAGCTAGCCTATAGCTAGGCTGATTTGTCCTTCTGATTTGTGCGTAGCTGTACGTTCCTAAGCTTGAGTGGCTTTGTGAAAAGGAGGGCAAATTTTTGGTGGTTGTCCATCTGGAGGACCCAGAAGAAGAATTAAATGATGAGGTATTTAAATTGATCATAAATTTTTTTAGTGAACTTAAGTTGTTGTTTAATAAATTGTCTATATATGACTGTCTTATTTTGAATGGCAGGATTAATCCCTTGGATGATTTTGCATCCTTTAAACTAATAACAACCTCAGACCTCAGCTGTCATCAAGGACAAAGATTCATAGCAACTGTTATGGCTGAATACTCTTCATGGAACCTTTTACTCAATACTTGATGACTAATACCAGCTAGGATAGCTGGTATTGTGTTTGTGCAGCATTTAGGTATCCTCTGTCACTTTCCATCTGTTCTTCTCGAATACTGTAGTATTCACTTCGGGGGATTGATGCATGCACTTGGATTTTCTAAAGTCTAACAAGCCACTGGAGAATTTGTCATAGCTGGGCCTCACCCAGTTTCAGTTCAGTTTCAGTTTCAGTTTATTCACAATTATTCAAACATAATATACAATAATAGAAAAAAAAGTGAAAAGAGAAACAAAGTCACCTTACATGTACATTAGGCATTAATTTGGAATAGTGCATAGTGGCCAAAGGAGCAGAGCTTTCGAGTTGGCCACTACCACAGTGCAGTTACTAGTGAGGGGCGGTTATTTACAGAATATACATATTTTAGGTAATCACTATTTAAGGCAGATAAATAGATAAGATAGATTAATTACTTAATAGAGCTAGATAATAATTGAAATTTATTCACTGACTGATTAGTAGCAGAAGATTGTTTTCATTTTTGAAATTATTCACTCTACAAAGGCATCCTGCCAAACCTTAAAATTGGTATCTAGATGTGAAGAAACTAGGAAAAGGAGTCTTTCATTTCAAAATGATATATCCACATATAGCCAATGACATGTTCTGCATGTTTCAATACAGGAGTTTGCAGCAAGCATTCAGATGAGAAGTAAGCAAATTAAAAACAGCAAAGTGTTCATTGCTTTCTTGGGTGGAAAATCAAACAGGTTGGAACAAGTATTTTAAATGAATTTAAATGAATGAATGAATCAATCAATCAAGTGTGGTCTCTGTTTTAGTTTTACCTTTGATAAGTGTAAGCACAGAGATTAATGTTGGTGTAGTACCTGGCACATTATCATTAGACGTTGGTGCCTGAAAGGAGATGAAGGCCCAGGCCACCACGAGATACCCAGCATGTAGTGACTGGCATGGACCCTAGGAGCATTACTATCCCCCTCATTGGATATGGCTTCAGTCTATCACAGGACACCCAATATTACCTGACCTGGAGCATTACTTCCCTTCCCCTGCCTTCTACTTCCTTCATCTGTGGACTCATTGGTCTGACTGTGCAGTTCAGATGAGTAATAGTGCAAAGTCCTCCAAGTTTCTTTCGCTGGAAAGACCACAAATATGGAAGAAAGCATGTATAAATGTTGACAACAAAATGACGGGATGGTTAACAAAATGGAACCGTGAAACATGCTTTCATTAGTTTTAGGTGTAGGTAAAACTATATTTTCTATTAATGTTGTTTTTTTTTATTTGTCAGATTCACTTATGAGGAATTTAACCAGGCTCACTTGAGTAAGCCAGGGAGATGTCACTCCATCTTCTGCTTCAAGGATCCAGACTGGGATGGGTATGTTAAATAATTGTAAATCAAACTATATACAGTATCATTGCACACAGTATAAGGAAAGGTCCTATTGTTTTTGTTCTTCTCAGAAGTGTTACTTCCTTTCATCATCATTAGAAATTCTCAGACAAGTTTGCTGGCACAAGATCAGCCATTGAAGGGGGTGGGTGTGGCAGTGGGGGATGACTCAAAATGCTCCTCTTTCAATTGTTTGAAAATGGGCCTGGAATTGGAATTTTTGAAATCCTTTGTGTTGTCTTTCTGGCACCTCTAGACCAATTCCTGAAAGTGATTAAGAGTCAAATATGTATAAAGATTAATTTTGGAATTTTGAACTTCCAGATCGAGTTTTGAGTTAAGCAGTTGTCTTCCTTCAAAGAAGCAACATGATGTGTGTACTGTATACATGTCCATAAATGCACGCATGTTATTTTCAGAAAGTTCTTAGTTTGTTTAACACAGAGTTCTCCATACTCCCCCACCCCCTCCCCCACGAGGAATTTTAAATTTTTGTTTTGTAGTGACAGAGAGAGGTTGTTGGTTACTTGAATCGTAGGTCTGTGTATTCAGCACAATTTGTCAAAAGGTTGAATGATCATGAGTAGAGTTTTTACCAACTTCTTTTTTTTTTCATTACAAGAAATCCATCTCTGAAGGGTGAATTTATTTATCTCACTGAAGAGGTGAAAACAGAAGTTAGGAAAACAGAGAACATGAAGGTTAGTGATGTTTGATGTTAAATAATTTATATTAATGATGGTAGATGAAAGGTAGATGAGGTAGTCAACAATGTTAACCTTCTGAACCCTGTTGAACATGCTTGGTCTCTAGCTGGAAAAGAGATGAACAAGAAAAATAGAAGATGGCAAGGAGCAAGATGAGGAGGAGGAGCAGGGGGAAGGAAGTAGTAGAGGAGGGGAAGAGATCTAGAAAGGGCAGAAAGAAGTGGATCGGGAGAGGAGTAAGAGGGCGAGGAGGAGGAAGATGACAAAGGAGCAGTAGCAGGACAGAGAGGAATTAGAAGTAGATGAGGAAGAGGAGGAGAAAGCTAGAAGAAGGAAGGAGGGGGAGGAAGAGGAAGATAAGAAAGAAGTGGGGAGGAGGGAGAGGAAAGGAGAAGATAAGGGAGAAGGGGAGAGGGAGGTGGAAGATTGACAAAAGGGAGTGATGGAGCAAGAGATAGATGAGGAGGAGAAAGAAGAACAGGGAGAGGTACATGCAGCTAAAGAAAGATGAGAACAAGAAGAAGAAGAGGGGGAGGAACGGGAGAAGGAGGGTGGAGGAGGAGAGGAGGAGGAAGGGAAACAGTGGGAGGAGGATGAGGAAAATGTAAAGGAAGAACAGGAGGAAGAGGGGGATGAGGGAAAAAAGAGGAGGAAGTGGATAAGGGGAAAGAGGAGAAGAAAGTAGTATGGGAGGGGGAAAAGGAAGTGGGAAAAAGAAGGAGGAAAGGGACAGAATAGTTGTTGGATGAGAAAGAGGAAGAACAGTGAGTGAAGAGTACAAGGATGGTGGAATAGCAAGGGAAGGAAGAGAAGGAAGAAAAAGAGGAAGGGGAGGGAGTAGGAGAGGAGGGGAATGGGAGGAGGAAGAGGAACAGTTAGTAGAGAGCAAGGAAGAAGGAAAGGAGGAAGAAGATGGGGAAGAGGAGAGGAAGAAGAGGAGGAACATGCAAGGAAAGAAGAAGTAGGGGAAGGGAAGAAGGAAATGCAGCATGAAGGAGAGTTGGAGGTGGATGAGAAAGAGGAAGTGGAGGAAGAAGAGGGAAAGATGGAGGAGGAGGAAGGAAGAAGGTAGTAGAGGGAGAGGAGGAGCATGGGGAGCAGTAGGAAGGGGAAGAGTTGTAGGAGGATGAGGAAGAGAAAAAGGTTGGTTGCTGTGGCATTGTGGCATTTAGAGAGAAGGGTGGCATCAATTTGTCTCCCACTCCCACTGTATGACTGAGGGTTAAAAAAGCTTGCCACTGCCACCACTCTTTGCTGGTTTACTGGTTGGGTTGTCCATTGTGGGTATATACTGATGCCATTTCCTGTCTCAAGGATTGTGACTCCATTTACTCCAATGATGAGCCAAACGAGGGGTCTTTTTAAGAGAACGCTTTTGTTTGGGTGATGATACTGAGAGAGGTCAAATGCCTCTGCTGATGAAACTTACTGTGAATCATTGCAGTTATTTGACAACTATGAAACAGCAGAGAAAGGAGCAGAACTTGCGTACCAGGAGCTTAAGAAATTTATAGTCAAGGTAAGATTACCTCCTTCAAGTTTATGCAGTCTAGCTGATTGCCACTACTATAATAATATATCATTACATGTATGTTAGCTGCTGATATTGAGTGTACCAAGCTTCACGCCCACTTCTTTTACAGTCCCAGCAGATATCCATCCCTTCCCTTCTCCCCCACCCCACCCCATGAGAGGTACAGTACTGGCCACAGGAATAGCAGCACCTACACGCGCGTAAAATGCGTGCAATATGGCAGATTTACGCGCAAAATACACGCGCGTAAAATTTTACACGAACTATTACACGCGCCTTAAATTACACGTAGTCTGCGTGTAATTTTAGATGAGTAAAAGATGCTATGTCCATTACACGCGGCTTGCGTGTATTTTCCACTTAGTAATGTACATGAATCTGACAATGAAAGTTAGAATCTCAGAGTCCGTATTTCAATGTTTGAGAAATTCAGCCTTTAGAATAAGGTTTTATCTTCAGATTGCTGCCGGTTCATTTTTTGACGTTTGCGCGGGCACTTATTTCTTATCTCTTTCGTTTTAACGAAGTCTTCAGTCAAGCGGTCGATCGAAAAAGGGAAGCGTGCTGCTGCCAAGTTCTTTTTGTAACGACAAAAACTGAGAGCATTCAATCAGGCCTTCTAAGGAGTGGAAGCGACTCCGAAAACAGACGTCAATCTTCTCCCAAAATACCGAAAACCGACAGGAATTTTCAGAAAAAGCACAGTTTACGACAGTTACAATTGACGGAGTCCTAGACGAGCGGCAAAGCGACACCAGACTACCCCACTGTCTTCAATTCATTGTGCAGCCGACAGTGAAAAGCGACTTTTGTTGTTTCCCCAGTTTGGTAGTTGTCTCAATCCCATACTCTGCTAGTTTAGAAAAAAATACATGTAAATCCTTTCAGTTTGGTGGAAAATTAAAATTATCTCGCTCTTTGACATTTTCAGGCTTGTTACTTAATGCGAATTTTTTGCTGAAATTTGATCCAGTGGGAATGAAGAGCATACTTGTGAGAAGTGTTGCGTGACGACCCAAAAAAGACTAATGTTCAAATAAATGTGACTGAGAGCGGCGACATTTGACTGTTAACGCTAGATCTGGAGAGAGATAAACTACGTTTTTACGATACGTTTCGCTCCTTCTGATGGAAGCCTTTGCAAAATATAAACTTAATTATTTTCGTTGAAAGTCAAATACAATTTTTGTCGAGTACTTCAACAGATGCCTTGATTTATGGAAAGGAAAGCGATGGAAAATATTATTTTATCGATGGAAGATTTATGTCACATGCTAGGCAACGAGTGATCATATTTCATTCGGTGGATGGAAAAATTTTTTAAAAAACACGTCTTTCTCTGGATATACAGAAAAATCCAGCGTATCGCGGCGTATTTCTGAGGTAAAATTAGATGCTGCGTGGAATGAAGTATTAAAAAATATAAGACCGGCGAATGTTTCAAACCGCATCACAGTTCATTGATGATGCGAGGATATTTTGTTTTTTTATAGGTCGGCGGACTAGGTTTGTTTGCACCAAAAGTTTAATCCTTTATATCACGAAGGTAATAAGCCGTTGGCACAAAAAATCTCGGTCTTATTTTCAGATCAAGTGGGCGGTTGAAAAAGGCGAACAAAAAATCAAGTATAAAGGCTGCATGATCCTAAAATAGATCGACGGCGCGCTCATTTACCGCCGCGTGAGCGGTGAAAGGAAAATGAAATGGGAAATCAACGTGGTATATCATTACCTTTATTTGCAATTAATACTATGTTCGCTGCAGCAGCAGAGATTTATCAGCCCACTCGCAGCCTTTTCATGTTAGGAATGAATTTCCACCCGTAGAAACGATACACGAAATGAAAGCGAAATGTAAACAAACGCAAACAAACGGTGAGCCAGCCAACTCGTGATATTCGGACGACAGATGTGCCAGAAAAAACAGTCCGCATTCAAACCACGTATTTGAAATAGTCAACCAAAGTGGACACTATTCGCGAAAATGTTGAAATGTAAAGTTGAAATTGTATAAATTCTTCAGAAACCAGTAGTGCTTCATGACATGCAACATTTTCCTTCGAGAAAAAGCCGCTAATTACCCCCAGTAATTTGAAATACAACACTAAATACTCTGTCCTCCTTTACACGAAACTCTGCATGTAAAATTTTACACGCGCTGTGAAGCATTTGCGTGTAATTATTTTCTCGCACTTTTGTGTATTTCTTTTACTCGCGCGTTACGCGCGCGTAATTTGCGTGTAAATTGCGCGCAATATGGCGGATTTACACGCATGATACGCGCGTGTAATGCTGCTATTCCTGCGGCCAGTACTGTAGCAGAATCATGAGAGGTAGCAGAACCATGAGAGGTAGCAGAATCAAAGTGTTGTAGAGTTAATTATTATGAAGCTCAGTTGGAGTTTTGGGGTCCAATCGTAAATACCCACTATGGGGGCTTTATTGAGTTGTTAATAAAATGTTTTCACTTGTCTTTCAGGAACTTGGCTTATCAGGTGATCAGTCCATACTAAGAGATGATTTGTTGTCTGGCAGCTCATTGTGGGATGCCGCAGATGACTGGGAACAAGTTGAAGCCTTAAAAGCTGCAGCTGAATGTTCCTGTGAAATTGGCTTGAGTAAAGTAAGCTTATTTCAGTCATGTTTTCTTGCACATTGAGAATAGAATATATTATGGGTTCCTTTCATAGCACTAAAAGTGACAGAAAGTGTCTGCAACTATTGTGGTGTTTTGAAGAACAAAGAAGTCCCTTTTCTTAGGTTTTGGACTGACAGGTGATTTCCAAAGAACTTTTTAGGTCAGTATACTGTTTTTAAGTGATATTTTCCCTCAACCACACAAAAATGCACTCGTTTGCAAATTCAAGCAGCTGGGAAGTGATTGTGGTTCACCACAGTCTTAAAACAATAGGTCACCATCGACATGTTTGGCTTACATTCAGCAATTTTTTTTTTCATAGGTGGATTGTTTACTTTTATTAATAAAGGGTTAATTGCCTTCGTCTCATCAGTTTTACAGTGACCTGAATGAGCATGTGTCAAGTGTTGCAGCACCCAAAGCTCCAATCCTTGTCAAGGGGGATGCTGGATTTGGAAAATCACTCCTCTTAGCAAAATGGTTGGTGTTGTAAAGCCTGTTCTGCATTTTCTGTTCCCACTTGCTGCATCCAAATGTCTAATGTAAATTTAGAAAATAACTATTTCCACACTGTGCTCTAAAGAAAATTTTACGGAGCCCAAAACTCTGAACCTTTGAAATCCAGGGTGCCCAGCATTTAAATTTTGTGTAAAATCTTTGATTTCCTTGTTGCCCAAAGGCAAAGTTAAGTCACCAGGGACCACAGATCGAGCGCTGCTAGAGCACAGCCCTGATGTCTCAGATGCGAGGAGGCAATCTCAAGTTCCTTTATTCTGAAGATCTATGAGCACAGGGTTAATACAATTCCTGTAAATTCTGGAAAGTACTTGTATTTTCCAGGACTGAGAAATCCTTGAAAATAGTAGGAGGTCCTGGAAATCGTAAAACTCAAGTAATAAAGTTTTCATGAAAGACATCGAGGAATAACCAAATGGGAAGATCCAACAAATGAAAAATAGTTACTGTGCATTATGGGTCCTGAAGAAAACCTTCTGAGACCTGCAATATCCTGGAAAAGTCCTGGAAATTTGTTTCTGGAAATGTGTACAAACCTTGTATAAGGCACATAATATTGTGTGATGATTGTTGTTTTGTCAAATGTTTGTTAATCCTGCAAATCTTGAAATCTGGATGACAAGAAAATGCTATTCAATAGGTTTCTTTGTAAAAAAAAAATGTACAGTTTCACAATTATTGTAATTTCCAGCCATTTACCCGCACGGTAGATTACCCGCATCAATCATTTTTTGCAGTAACAAAAAAATTTTAACAGATTACCTGCACTAGCAGATAACCCGCACCCAAAAACAAAAGAAATTCGTGATCTCACAAAGTTGGAGTGATGATAAGCCGTCGTGGCCGTGCATAACCCGTACAAGTGTAGATTTGTCATGGCAACTTTTTTCTTTCGCCAGTAGCGAATCATGGATTCATCGATTTCAAATTCTCTTGCTGCTGCTCGGTTTCCAATTTCATCTGCACAAGCGATAACTTTGAGCTTAATCGTAAATGATTGAAGCGTGTATTTCTCATTCATTTAGCGTATAATTGGTAAGTTTTCATGCCTATTGTTTTTGATCTTCCATTGAATGATACTACTTGTAAAAATCCGTTCTAAAAAAAATTGATATCTCAGGATCTACTGACTCTAAGAAATCGCTTGAAACAGGAAAATACTCTCTACCTCAAGGCAATGCTTGCTAGGAATATTTTACTGATGCGCCGAATATTCTGGTGTTTTAAAATTTGTCCGTGAATGTTTGTTTACACGCGTCCCGACAATCATCAGCTTTAAAGTCGCGTCATGCGGCTTCAGCTACACCATGAAATGAACATGTTGGCATCATTTTTTCTGTGTGAATTTGAAGCCTGCTATTTCACATGTTTATTCTTTTGTTTTCTGAGTTTATTATTCCAGTTGGTGAATAATGTTTTTTATTTTCAACTAAACAAAGAAACAAGCTGTAAAATTAGCAAGGTAAGAAAGTAGGTAATAGCACATACGTGATAAAAGATTTTGTTTGCCAACTATATTTGTTGATATGTTTTCAATTTGCATTGGTTTTCATAGAGAGCATTAAAGTCTATTAGGCAATTAAAGCGGGATAAATGAGGCAATACACAGTTTTTAGGAACAGTTTCTTTAATGACTTTTATATTTTTTCCCTGCTTATGGGTTTAAAACTATACCGGTAGATTTAAAAATTATAACATTAGCTGCACCTTCCTATAACCCGCACCAACAACTGTTTGTGGAAAAATTAACACATTACTCGCGGGTAATCGACTGAAAATTACGGTAGCCATGCAAAACTTAGCATCATTTTGTGCAGGAAAGCACCGCTCAGCAGCTTAAATTTAATCGCACAATCACACACTCGAATATCCCTACTTGGGGGTTACTTGGGTCAATTTCTGCTGGGTATGTGCCGCTGGCCTCTCAGAACCCCTACCCCATTATAGTCTATTCTGTGGCTGATTATAGACCCCAGCTTAGTCACTTTTGGGCAAATGTAATTTTCGTGATCCCAACTTAGTCACTTTCTGTTTATGCATCTACCTTATAATACTTTTAAGTAGGTCATCCTAAAATGAACTGACACATTTGTTAACGTGAATGTAGGACACTTTACTTTTCCCCTACAGTGCAAATATTCTGGTACATTTACCCCCAAAATCCCGAAAATGTGCGACCCCATTCTAGTAACTCTATTGAAAATGCAACCCCATTATAGTCAATCCAGTTGTGAAAATGCGACCCCATCCAGCAGCACAACCCCATTAGCCTATGACTAGGAAGTGCTCCCCCTCCCCCCCAGGGCTATGACCATATTTGGACAGTGTTACAATGTGTTGAAAACAAGTATAATAACAAAGATTATTCTTTTAGCTAGGCAAACCAAATTTCGTCTCCAAGTCTGGTAAGCCAATGGAACAGCGAGGAAATTAGTCCACATTTGAGCAATCTGATTTAAATTTCTGTGTAATAACAACAATAGAAATATGTGCTTTGCATTTCAGGATTGCTTTACAGCAAAGCAGCCTCTCAGGAAGGCTGGTCCTTTATCACTTTGTTGGATCAACATCATCCTCTAGTGCCAACCCTATTCTGATGATACGCAGGTTCACCATACAGGTATTACAAATTGTGGTTTTTATCTTAACTGAAAAAATTTGCCCCATTATGTTGCCATATCTTTCATCTACAGTTTTTCGTGATAACCATTCAACAAAACATGCATAAATTGTTTGAAATACATCTTTTTTGGGTCTACAATCGATTTATTCGCATTCAGTTACAGTGGAATTGAGGATTTTACCACAATTGCTAGTAATCTCGCAATTTTATTGGCTAATGTGGCGTTCTCGATAAGAGTCTAGACAATGCTGCTGGCATCAACATGTCATGCAATGCCTATTTTCAGCTTGTGTTCTGAAATTAACATTTTCTTTGACGCTGATGTTGTGGTAAAAAACAAATCGAATGTGGTTTAGTGTTGTCTGTACTCTTATTGACAACGATATTCGTCATCACAGTGGTCAAACTTTGCTGTGGACTCACTCAGCTGCACCTTGTGAATCCACAATATTTTGACCACCGTGATGACAAATATCATTGTTGATAAGAGTATAGACAACGCTAAACCACATTTGATTTGTTAAATTGCAGATATACCAGGCAGCAAAAATCTACCATTGTTTCCACTTTATCCTGCCTAATTTCCCATCTTGCATACCCAGAAACACAAAGGAAACAAAGCAGAAGAGAGTCCTTTGGAAATTTTTAAAGGGAAACTATCAATTGAAAGGAAACCCAATTTAGAACCAAGGTTGCATATCATTTTTATCAATTTGATTGACAGTTAATGAAGCAGCTGGGTTCATCCCGTGAAGTGTCATGTGACCCAACTCAGTTGGAGGAAGAGTTTCCTCGGTGGCTGGAGAAGGCCGCATCAAAAGTCCATGGTGGTGTGACAGTAGTGATTGATTCAGCTGACAGACTACAAGGAGCGCCAAGTCACATGCAGTGGCTTTTAGACCCACTGTCTGTAAGAGTTATTTTGTCAGTTACTGACAACACTTGTCCTATAGCATGGAGGTAAGACTCTCGACCTACTGGGTTTCTTCTGTCTTGAAGCAAGGTTGCCACAATCGGGGTAAATCATGGGAAAAAGAGATTTTTTCAAGGCCAGGGAAAAGTCAGGGAATTGTGTATCAAGTCAGGGAAATTCCAAATAAATTCTACATGAAAGTCAGTGAAAAGTCAGGGAATTTTATGTTTGGCCAGCCATTAGGTTTGGGAAGGAGTTTCCTTGTTGGTAAAGGTAATGTCATTTTTAAAAAAATTCCTGCAAAGGAATTGGTTTCTGTGGCTCCATTGCTGGATTTATTTCCAAGGATTTGTCCTGGATGGTCAGCAAAAATTGGTTTGTAGTCAGTGAAAACTCTGGGAAATGTCAAAGACTTTTTTCCATCTCAATGAGTGAGTGGCAACCCTGTCAAGGGTCAGGGATTGGGGATTCTTCAAGCTACATGTATTTACCTGAGTCAGGAGGCCACAGGTCAAAGAAGAATGTGCTCTGCTTTTGGTTTTTCCATTTTGGCATCTCGAAATGCTCAGTGCATGCTCACAAGCATGGTGAAAAAACTCTCAAACTTTTACTGCTTTCATCTTGGAGTTGGGTGGAGTCTGGGCGATGAACTGAGCACCTGTTCCTGGAAAACACATTATGGCCAGAAAAGCCAGCAGTCAAATTGACTATGCAACTTAGTGGCCCTGTGGACTAGGCAGATAAAGTAGAAGTACATGATTAAAAAGTACACACATTATAATTACCTGAGGTTAGGGTAAACATTTCGTGCAGTATGTAACACTGCTTGATCTGGATGAGATTGACCATGACCATCCCTGCTACGGAGACTGTACCATATAGCATCCCGCAAATGAGAAAAGCTTCAAAGTGCACATGACCAAGGGTTGTAACATCATCTGCTCTATCTTTGGATAGCAAGAGGCTTTGATAGGGTGAAGAAACATAGATTGTTTGCTATTTAACATTGATAATAATATTATTGTTTTAAATTTTTTCTTCAGACCTTGGTCTTCTTTGGAACTATATCCGTTGGACTTCAAAAGTAGCATTGAGCTGTTGCTTTCATCACTAAGTCATCGTGGGCAAAGTATTCCCAAGAACAGGTGTGTTGCGTTAACAATAAATGGGAGTCCTTCCTGTAAAGTAATGCTTTGGAAAAGAGCAGGGGATTAAGTCCCAGATGAGTGTTATTTCAACCTTTCCTTTTGGATGGGTGGGTTGGGGGGGGGGGGGGGTGGTGTTCGAGGTTGATTGGGGTGTAGTCTGCAGCAACTGGCATAAGTTGTTGTAGTGTCAGCCCAGGGCTGTAACTAAGGTTTGAAGAAAGCAGTGATGTGCAGAAAGTAGCTGGGCTATCCAGCTATTGTGGTGTAAATTATGTACAGTCGAACCTCGATTATCCAGACTCATGGCGACTGAGGGATAATTGAAAATATTAATATTAATTAATGAGCCAAAACTAAAATTGAATGACTGAACAAGTGGAGCATGAAATTTCACTTAGAAACAAAGAACACCTGAGCAAATCAGAGCTCAGTGAAATGCATTGCAGTAGTACGGCACGTGTGAGCACGAAACATGTACAGATTTGTGTTTTGAAGCAAAAACAATTAGTTTGAACCGGAGTTTCATTCCTTAATTTGAAGCGAAAAAGTTTTGCTGCATATCCTAAGTATGGCTAATTAACATTCATGAAAAACTGGGACCAGCTAAGCAAGTCCGGAAAATCAAAACATCCGGATAATTGAGGTCCGGATAATCGAGGTTCGACTGTAGTCAATGTACTGTTTTTTCTCTCACAGCAGCCAATGGATTTCCAGGGAAAATCCCTGGTCTCCCGTCTATAATGACTTTCCTGCTGTCACTTTCTGGTGTGACAGTGCTAGTAGAGAGCTTTAGCAATGATGACAGAAACCGCAAAGAAACCATCATTAAATGATGTTTCCTTTGAGGTTTCTGTCATCATTGTTAAAGCTTAAACAAGTTGGAAAAATTGTGAAGGAGTTACAATAACGGGCAGTTACATTTTGAAATTTTCAAAATGTAACTTCCCGTTATTGTAACTCCTTCACAATTTTTCCAACTTGTTTAACTTGTAAAAGGCTGGCGAACCATCCTGGAGCTAAATTAGCAAAAACGGCATTGAAATTGGGAAAAAGAAAGAAGAGTTCACTGTCATATGCTCATGTTCTCCACAAAACCTAAAATTTTGGTAATTTCCCATTGTTGTTTTACTGATCAAGACAGCAAAGAAATGTACTAAAATGTAAAGTGCATGTGCAGAATGATTGGTTTGGCTCATTAAGCCTATTGTTTTATGATGTTCTCATTGCTGTTGCCGTCCTTGTTGCCGAAGCTCTCTAACAGCTCACCTTAGACTGCAAGCAGTCGTGCTTTTTTCCTCATGATTGCTTGTGTGAATGGGTGACATAATTATGCAAATTAGAGAAGAAAACGAGGAAGGATTGGGAAGGGGGAGGAAATGTACAACTGTGGAGGGTCCTTTGTTCTTTGAATTCTCGTTCCTGAGAAACGGAAAATACTGATTAGTTGATTACCTGTCAAGTTGTCCAAGAACTCGGCACTCTGTGGTCATTGAAGCGCAAGACAAGTGCTTTTGCAAGAATGTTTGGGAAAAAAAAAAACAGATCAGGCAGTTGTTCTTCAGTGAGTGTGCCAGGATAAATTTGTAAGGATAATTTTGAAATCAGAACAATGAAAAGCCCTTATTCTGTGTGTGAACCTTTCAAATTAATCTTGCCAATTCTACTGAGTCCCCATGATTGTGAGAAAACAACACCAGATAAAGCTCACTTAAAGCCACCAAACATGCCAAATGGCCAAACGCTAGAATGCGCTAGACCACGCTACAATGCACACAGGTCCAAGAGCATGATGGATCTTGGAGCATGTGCGTCTCACACATACAGCTGGCCAGCAGGATGAAACAAGCGCCCCTTGTTTGTTAACTCCGTTAAATTGCATTTAACTGCATTAATCAGTGAAAAAAAATTTAAACCAAGGGTAAAATTGAACAATAACATACCGGTAATCATTATCCTTACTGACTTGATTTAATCTAACAGGTAACAAGAATGCTTCAGAATTCGTCCTCAGAGGGCAGATACTGTCCAAGGTTTTTATCCCTTCTGGCTGCAGAATTGGCTGAGTAAGTGCTTTGAACCTTTTCAGTTATACATGTTAGTTCAAAACAAGCAATAATTTTTGGCTGCCTAAGGTGTGCTGTATTAACCCATTGGCACCTGTGCTGGCCAAAACCGGCCGCACAAGACTCCCATGCTTCAAAACATTGCAACTTTCTCAATTGCACGAATATTGCCTTAACTGTCAGTTGTGAGCATGAAATGAATGTCCTTCAAATTTGCTTAAAATTGCTTAATTGGGTAAGGCAGTTTTTCAACAAGCGTGTGGTAATTAACAAATGAAACAATAATCAAAAGATGACAGTCCCCTTTGGCACATTGTTAGTGTTTGCAACATGATTTGTAGTTAAGTGTCACTATTGTTTTGCTTGTCTGGACCTATGTTTTTGATATTTACGTACTTTGTTTTGTATAATTTTTGTCAGATACAAAAACAAGAATTTCAAAAGTTTGTTGGAGTACTCAACAGTTTGCCTTTCCAGAAAGGTAAACAACACATAGTCAAGACATTCTATCTTGTTGATTAATTGCTTTCTTCTCCCGACCTGTATATTTTACTGTTCACCTATCCATTGTTACACTAAAATTTAGATTTTGGTTATTTTGGCCTAGAAAATCGGATGCAAAATTTAGCCATTTCTTTATCAGATACAAAGACACTCAAAAATTAATTAAGCAGCCACTTCCAGTAATACCCATTTTTTTGCATTTTTTTCGTTGTGGTGTCCACTGAGAGGCCCATGCCCCTTTCAGCCAGAGGAAGAAACTATGACATAAGTAAAGAAATAATAATAATAATAATAATAATAATAATAATAATAATAATAATAATAATAATAGTATAAGTTTCTTGGTGTTCTTGAGAGCTTAGTCCAGGAAGAGAAAATGGTACTTGAATGTGCAGCAAGGGAGTACCTGCGTCGACTGTCGATCATCTGGTCCAGTCCCCTCTCAGACTTTAACCGGGTGGCGGCTTCTAACCAGTTTGCCTTGCCGGTGTTGGGTTACTTAATGTGGACTCAACACTGGCCGATAACAGAGTTGAAGATCTTGGACAGGGAAGTGCGCAAGATCATAGTGGAAAATGGCGGGAAACACCCAGGTGGTTCTACGGCTCTCTTGTACCTCCCGAGGGAACAAGGCGGAAGAGGTCTACGTGCGGTGGAGATGGAGTATAAAGTGACCAAGGTCAAAGCAGCGATACGAATGTATGAGAACCAAGACCCGGCGATGAAAATGGTGAGAGAGTTTGACAAAAGAGCCGAGTCATCCGGCCATAAATCAATAGTGAAAGATGCGGCAAAGTTTGCGGCGGAGTTGGGTGTTGACCTTCATCTTAAACACCCGGAACCTGTATGTGTTATGACCAGTGGAGAGGCCATCCCACTGCAACGTGTGAAGGGAGTGCTGAAAGAATGTGTGGAGGAGAAGTATGAGAGGGACGTACGTGGCCTAGAATGGCAGGGGAAGCTACTGAGAGAGAGAAAGGACGATGAACAGCTGTGCATGAACGGATGTTTCAGCTGGCTGAGAACATGGAGATCATGTCCCACGTATACTATTGCCGGTGCGTTTGAACTGTACGAGCAACTTTTGCCAACAAAGCTCTACACTAGCAAAAAGACTCACACAAGTTGCTCTGGGGATGTGAAGTGTAGAATATGTGGCCACGCCCAAGAGAGTGTCTCTCATATCCTGTCCGGGTGCACTGCGTTGGCTCAGACCAAGTATTTATTCAGACACAACATGGCTCTAAAGGTCCTGTTTTATGAGATCTTACATGACCAGGGTCTTCTCGAGGAAGTACCACCGTGGTACTCGCCAGTAATGCCCAAGCCGGAGTACAGGTCAGAACAAGTGGAAGCATGGTGGGATGTACCCGTGTATGCGGACCACCAGGAGGTTCGAGCCAACCGTGTAGACGCGAGGATTGTGGATCATGCAAACAAGAAAGTGCTGACCTTAGAGATGAGCTGCCCTTGGATTAGTAACCGAGAGAAAAAGAGCGAGGAGAAGACGATGAAGTATGGCCCGTTAAGGTGGGAATTGAAGCAGCAGTATAGAGGTTACGAGGTGATTCAACATAACATTATCATGGACGTGTTGGGAGGCTGGTCGAGAGAAACCGAAACCTCAATTCAGTCACTGGTAGGACGTAAGGCGAATCAAGTTTTAGAGGCCATGCAAAAGGCAGTCTTGTCGTCATCCCTAAATATAGCGAGAACTTTCAAGGTTATGATATGAAGACCTACAAACATTTACCTACAAACATTTATATGCCTAGATAATAGGTTTTAGCCATGTAGATATATATATATAGATATATATTTTATTTTTAATTTTTTTTTTTATTTTTTTATTATTTAATTTTTTTTTATTTTTTTATTTTTTTACTCATATGGTTATTCCTTTTAAGTTTCGCTTGTGCGCACAGGTTACGCTTTGCGCCCTGTGTCGCTTTATAACACTGTGCATACAGATAGTTTTACTGTAATAATAATAATATTTATTTATATGGCGCAAATTCAATTATACAATTTTCAAATGCGCCACACATATATGAAATCAAATCAACTCTAAATAAATCAATCAAATCAAATCAAATGTTGGTTTTTGCGGAGAGGGGAAAACCGGAGTACCCGGAGAAAAACCTCTTGGAGCAGAGTAGAGAACCAACAAACTCAGCCCACTTATGATGCCGAGTCCGGGAATCGAACCCGGGCCACATTGGTGGAAGGCGAGCGCTCTCACCACTGCGCCAACCCTGCTCCCCATATAAATTTTCTAACAGCGGCACCAGGACTTGCGGCAATATTTGGCCCCTTATCGGATTGTGCCACTGAGACATCTCTTGCGTTTACTAGAGATTTTGTAGTAAATAACATCATTAGGTCAGTTACTCATCGTCTCTTTAAAAGCCTTTTCAATAGAAATGTCCAAGGGTTACAGAGAAAAGAAAATGTTTTGTCAGAATTGAATTACCCCAATGTACATCCCAAGGAATTTATTTTAGAGTGTTTGTTTGGAACAGTATTTCAGAACACCGATGAGTGGGAGTCCGATAATTTTTGACAAATTCAGCAAAATTGAAGAATTAATCCGATCTAAACTATGATATTTTAATTAAGATGTGTCAAGCTATTTGGAAGACCGTAAATGTTTTAAAATTCAACTTGTAGATTTCAGTGGCCATGAAATAAAGGGATCAGAGTCAGAAATTGTGAAAGCCTTTCTAAAAGAAATATTTAGTCAGAATTGAATTACTCCAATGAACCTCTTATAGGAAACAAATTTATTTGAGGGTTCCTTTTGACTCTGTTTTGATGATAAAAAAGTATTGACCGAGTGGTGGACTAAGCACTAGTGATGGTGCAATACTGGAAATGGAATCAACAACGCGGCTCTTCTGATTGTGTGGCATTGTTTGAACATAGCTTTTCTTTTCAGTGTTGGAGATATCGGCTATCATCGAGAAACTGTTCAACGGGTCTAAGATGCAGATTTATACCAAATTCTTCGCTTTCTTTGAAAATTGTTAAACAAATCGAGGAGCCTGTGTGTTGTCAAGCTTCACTGGCAGTTAGCCTTGGTTTCGCGAGTAGCAAATGTCCATAGAATTGGTTTACCACTTTCCTGTGTTAAATTGTAAAATTGGTTTACAGCTTAAGCATTGACAGAAGAAAGAAAGAAAGAAGACCAAGTGAAAAGGAAGAAAAAAAAAAGAGATAAATGGAAAAAAACTTGACTCTGACAGGGATAGAACCTCCAACCCTACCATTACAGTAGAAAGAGAAATGGGCCAGCACTGGGCCAGCAAACCTTCCATAAACACAGGGCTGAATTTTAATAGTCATTTGGAGTCACGAATTGTCTGTCATGCCAACTGAAAGGTGACAAAAATTGAATTGCGATCAACTTGGCTCGGATGGTCACAAACACTGCTTCTGAATTCTTGGAGAATTTCATGTTTCTTTTGTATTTCCTTTGTGAATTATTAATGAGGTTTGTAAGGGTATTTAATACATGTTGCTTAAAAAGCGACCGCAGCATTAATTCTAATGTCTGGTAATGTTTAGTCAATTTATCCTATTTTCAGAGCACTGTTGATCTGTTAGTACACGTTCTTAGCCGAATTCAAAAGCATTTCAATGTTGCTTTATCGGAGAGGAAGCTGAGACAGGTAAGTTATCAGTATACCCCTCTGCTTAATATAAGTTACCCATGATGTTGCTTCTTCCGTTTTACGAGTTGATGCATCTGCCGTTTGAGTCACTTGATGGGGCCATTTAAATGAAGGCTTGAATATGTAACTGAAACATCTTAAATTTATCTTTGGTATACTAGCGGTGTATTATATTCATTGTCAATATTTCGTTTGCATTCTTTTGACATTTTTGACTAATTTTTTTGTGGTTAACATCAGTTATTACTAGTTTTTATTGCTTTTTGTAAGTTTATTAATTATTGTCATAATTATGTATTCAGGCTTATTAAAACTTAGAAGCCACTCAGACGATCAGTGACATCTCATCCAAAACACATTTTGTGGTTTAAAGAGTATCATGTAGTTCCTAAACCCTTTCCTTCCTAAGAGAGACTTAACAGATTTTACTTTGCCTAGCCAGATGATTTTACTCATCAAAGGGAGACTCCTTAGGGATTAAAGGGTTAAAAAACTACCTCCCTTAAAACACTATGTTACCTGGTACTGCTATGTACATGAAACTTTGAAAGCTTATAAATGTAAATGTAAATTATTATTATTATGCAGCAGTTATAACTTGTATGCCATATACAGTTAAAATAGTTTGATGGGGTGCTTGAGCATAGCCCGTTAACTATAGTGAAAACTTGTTACAAAGCTATAAATTTAAAATATATATAAAAATTAGCACTATAAATAGTGCTCCAAAAGAAAAAGAAGAAAAAAAATGGATCAACACTTTAGGACATCTAAATCTAAAATGGTTATTTTAAAATCTTTAAAATTCTCTTAAATATATTTATGCTCCAATTTTCCCCCAAATAGCAGATCTTAATGAGAATGAAATATGTGCTGTGCTCTGTTTGCAAAGGCAATACAAACAACATGATGGAGAAAAAGTGGCTACATGAAAGCCGGTTTATTAAAATCTAAATACCCAATAAAATATAATCACAAAAATTACATTTAAATATGTATTGCCTGCGAAGGTGAGGGCAATCAACCGCTAGAAAAAAAAATACACCATACGACAAAAGAGGCAGGAGTGGGGAGGAGGACGGTCGATGAAAAATTTTTGTGTGTTGACGTGACCAAGAACACAACATCTGTTATACGACAATACAAAATTATGACATGAGTTGCAGATGACATTAGTTGCAGACACCATCTTGATTCAAAATTCAGATCAGTACCCTTGATTCCTAAATCCCAACCTCTCTCTACAGTTCAAAGAAACTATTAAATGATAATGGTTAAATTGTCGCATAACATTTTATTTGAAAGCAAATAATGTATTTATTTACTTATTTGGCTGTAAAAAAATTCATTGACAGGTACTTCATAACTTTAATAGTCCAGAAGATATTGACTGAGGAGAGTTAATAAATAAATATTATTATTATTATTATTGTTGTTATTAAAGCTATTTAGTAGATAAGCGCTTTCCTTTGACTCTATTGTTATGTTGTGAAAGGTATTTTCGCTTTTCAGTCTGTCAAACCTGAATGCTTTTCAACTGTTAGTATTTTCTTGTGATGCTGTAGTTTTTGTGACAAGGTGGCTTAGCTTTAACTTTTTAAGGCTGTGAAGGAAATCCTGAAGTTTTAAGTGGCATGTGAATGGAATTCATTTCAAGAGCAGAACTTTCTATTGTGAATTACATGTAAACATTGGCTGATAGCTGTTTTTTTCTGTCAATAAAATGTTTACATAGATTTTCCTACACATCATGTTGGCTCGTAATGGGATCAGTGAATCTGAGCTGCTGAAACTTGTGCCTGTGGGCTGGTCAGAATGGCTGATGCTGTTTGAAGCTTTGAAACACAGTGGCATTGTCAGCACAAGGATGGGCCTTTTGCTCTTTTCGAATGATGAGGTTAGCTTTGAAAACAATTTCACTCTTTCCTTTGCTATACAATATTCGAAGAAAAAAAAATTCCCACAGGATACCCATTGAAATTGCGGCTAAGTCCTGCTGCCACCTTGGGCTCCCCTCTTGTCAACTTCCCTTCCCTTTCCTTCACCCCTTCCTACAGAAACATTATGCGTGGTTGTATCATGCTGGTAACTGGTTTAATTTAATGTCTGTTTATTTTTAGGTCACTTGTGCAGTAAGACAAACTTTTTCATTTGAAGAGGATTTGCAAGAAGTGAAGGAGGCCCAAGAATCCTTTATGAAGTTGTTTGAGGATAAATTATGGTGAGTTTAATGTAAGAATGTAAAACCCCTGAGTGGTGAATTTATTGCCATATGGTAAGTGTATAGATTGTGCTTGCGGGCATGTTGGTTTTTCCAGAATGAGGATACATGTCCTTTAATGAACATAGTTCCACCAGCTATAAATCTGTGTCTGCGTCCAATCGCCTTCCCCTCATCATGCTTACAATCTCTCTCCCCTTTTTGAGTCAATGTACGTGTGACAGAAGTTTCTAAATAAATAAGTAAAATAAATAAATAGTGTTTTGACATTTTATTGAATTGCAAGTGTTGGTAAGAGGTTCCTGCGAGAGATCAATCAAAGCTTGAACACAGTGAATAATAGAAAATTTGCAATAACGTTAGACAAGAAAATTTGTTATCAGATTTGAAAGCACCCGTCATAACCTCATCCCAGACCCTCACCCTACACCCCTGACACTGCTGAAAAGTAAAATATACCAGGTATAAATTCTTCTCTAAAATTCAAAAGTACATCTCAGAGAAAACAAATTTATTTAGTAGCATTTCTTGTGACCTTTCCTGTACAAGTACTGCTCTGTTATCTAACATCTGGTAAATCATGGAAAGCAAACTTCTTTTCTCAAGTCGAAGTACATATGTGAACTAAAACAAAACCTACACAATAAATTAAATTGCATTTCAACTGATGATATTCACTGTATATTTTGAAGTCTAATCTGGAAATTCGAAAAGTCATCTTTACTGTATATTTTTGCAGCATTGGTCACGTGAACTGGAGAGTGACAGATGAGTTACCATGGAGTTTGAAGATAATGTGTCAAAAAGAGAAACTCACAGACTGTCTGCTGAATGGAGATGTCTTCAGACTAATTTTTGAAAGGTATGAAATTCCTTCTTTTGTTCATTGATATTCTTAATTAAGGCAGCAATTAATTTGCTAATTATAATGGAACCCACCATACGGTTTCCTCATTATTAACGGTCACTTTTTTTGTTCCAGCAAAATGCCCATACATTTCTCATAAGAGATCCTGTTAAAGGGGCACTTTCGTGTAATTTCAATAAAGCCAAAGACTTAATTATCATACTAGAACCTGCTTAGCTAGAGTACAGCCCTGATGACCAGTAAAGAAGAGGTCGAAGAACGTCTGCTTCAAACTAAACTGGGCCGTTTTGTACTAAACAGGGGGCGGATGTGTGAGCTTCTACACTATTGGCACTACCTTGGAGTGGATAGGGCGTTGCTAGCAGAGAGATACATTAATGTGTTAAAGCAGATGGAAGAAGGTTAGTGAATAGCCTTCAAAGGGATTTTAAATATATTTCCAAAGAAGTCTGCTGATGTGGAATCATGCTTTTGTCTTGGTGTTATTAGAAAATGAGTTGTCAGCATCAACTGCAGAAATGTTTGAAGTTGTTGGACGGTTCCTGAAATGTCTGGGACTTCTTAGTCAAGTGAGTTTTTTGGTGGGGGATAACTTAACTTTATTTCTTTAAACAATTTAAATAAATAAAAACAAACAGAACATGAGTAAAAATTTACAAGTGGTCATTACGCACAAGTGAGTTTAAAGAATATCACCTCTTTATGGATTCCTTTTAGCTAACACTGTCTATTTGCAGTAAAATAACATTGCTTTCTCTGGGCATTTTACTGCCTCATTCAGTTTCATTTTGAAGTCCGAATTTTGAGACCCAGTAAATGATTGCATTCTTCACAGCCCTTAGTCATAATAATTTCTACAACCAGCAGAAGTGTTAGACCGAGAAAGTGATAGAGGTGAATGACATCTATCATGAAGTTCATCAATGTGACGTTTTGAATTTACTAAACTATAGTTAAGTTTTTTGGAACCTTGCAGTGGTGATTATTGGGGCCAAGGACAAATGTAATTATAATTGTTCCTCTTAATGAACTGTGCAGTGTCACTCACTTTTAATTTGATTTGGCTATGCTTTCTCGAGGCCTTTTAGTATTCCTTATAGTTTAAAGTAAGCATTAACAACTTCGTTGTCACTAGGCTGGCCCACTGCTTCAGCGGGGCCTGGAGATCAGAGAGACTGTCTTGGACCCAGATCACCCTCTTGTGGCTCAGTCTCTTCATCATCTTGCCAGCCTGAATGCACACTGGGGAAAATTCAAGTAAGGCCAATCCCTCCCCACCCCTCTCCCCTGTTTTTCTTTTGCCACCGGAAAAAAATTAGACCATGAGCAATACGAAATTTTTCAAGCCATAGTTGAAAGTAAAAAAAGGAAGTGTCAAAACCTCATTCACTTTTGATGTGTGGCATCATGTGTGTGGTTTTTCGATCACGGATAAAGCATTGATTGTTTCGTTATTCTTCTTCATTTTGATTTGCGTCCAGATTGTGTGACGTTATTGCAGTGGCTCTGTTTGATAACAGTTTTCTGCTGTATCTTTGATTACAGTGCGGCTGAAGCTTTCTTCAAACAGGCTATAGAAATCAAAGAAAATGCCCTTGGAAATGACCATCCTTCACTTGTGAAGGTGAGTTTTGGTGATCGTAAAATTTTTCTCAGCGGCTTTAGCTTTCTGCTCCAGTGTACGGTACACATAGAGATGGATTCGTTAGGTGTCACATGTTAGCTGTCAGAGCAGTTTTCAACTGAGCATCAAAAGTAAATTATGTTTGCTTTGGTTTTACATTGCTCTGTGATTGGCCAGCAAAACTTGCGCCACTTTCTCAACCAATGAGAAGCAAAACCAAAACCAATCGCGACTTGCACACGCGCATTTTCCCGTGCTTTGCGCCAGCAGTTACATGTAATTGCTTTGAATTCTGATTGGCTCATTGTACTGTTTCGGTCTGTTGTGATTGGCTGAAGTAATTGATTTGGTTGTGGTTTTATGACACTCAACTGAAAACTGCTTTAACACAGGAAGAAAGGAATGTTATGACAGTGAGAGAGCATAGGGGCGCACATTGATCATGCACCACCAAAGAGGTGCTGGTCCAAACACTCAGGAGCCTGACTTTCTCTTCCCCATTGTCAACAAAGTGATTTTGCAGGAACGAATATACGAAAATTGTATATTTGAACTGCAGATTAAAAAATTAATATGTGAATGATCATCGCAGTTATGAACACTACTTAAGTAGTAGTGAACATAAAGCCTGAAAAAAATTCAGGCTTGTACGGGATTCGAACCCACGACCTCTGCGATACCGGTGCAGTGATCTACCAACTGAGCTAACAAGCCAATTGGGAGCTGGTAGTTGGCAGTAGCAGTACATGTTAGTTACCAGAAGAAGAAGAAGAAGATGCTTTAATTTTACTAGGGTGTCTCTTTACAGTTGGTAGTTAGCAGTTGGTACTAGTTCGCTTAGCCTAGTTTTAACAGATAAGCCTTGTTTCATTCTTTCCAGGATCTGGAAGGCTTGGCCATTTTATACAAAAGGCACGAAAAGTGAGTGGTATTTTAAAGGCTCTCTCTCTTTTCAAATAGTTCATTACTCCACGTACTTCCCCCTATAGGGGGGTCTGAACTGACCATAACTAAAATAAATGTTAATAGCCCTTTTAAATTGCAGGCACGCTATGGCAGAATCTTTGCGTAAAAAGGCAGAGGCCATCAAGCAGAAAGCAAACTCCTCTGTAAGTTGAAGAAATAGCCCATTGTACACTTTCGTGTTTAGTGACCTGGCCATTGAGTGAAAGCGAGGCTGAAGGTGACCCTGTTTTGATACAAACTTCTGTCTTATGCAAGCGTGGACTAGTTAGCATAAAAACATTATTTTCTTGAGGAAAGTAGTGAGGTCTGTATCAAAACAAGGTCACCGCCAGCCTCGTTTACAATCATAGGCCAGGCCATCTTCGTAACATTGGCTTTATACACAAATACCTTACTTCTGACTCTGCAGAGATCATCGTTAATGCCATGATTGTTTCGAAACTTGATTACTGTAATTCGCTATTGTACGGTCTTCCCTCTTATCTCATTCAAAAACTACAGCACGTTCAGAACTCAGCATCTCGTCGCCTCACCCAGTCCCCAAGATTTTGCCGTATTACTCCTGTTCTCAAAAGATCTTCATTGGCTACCAGTTCACCTTCGTATAGAATTTTCATTTCTCTAAATCACCTACAAAACCTTTAACGGACAAGCCCCTACCTACATACAAGAACTCCTTCGACCATACAATCCCAGCTGCAACCTAAGATCCTCTTTTAAGAATTTATTAGTTAAACCTTGTTTTAATCTGAACTCCAGTGGTAAACAGGCCTTTTCAGTTGCTACTCCTGAACTTTGGAATGAACTACCAGAAGATGTTTAATTAAGTTATACTGTAGCGATTTTTGAACTTAAACTCAAAACTCTCCTTTTTATTCGAGCTTATAACTTACGATGCGCTATTTTATAAGTGGTTTGAAATTTATTTTTTATGTTCGATTAGTGTAAGCAGGGCCTTCGAATCATGTAGAAAAGGCACTCTATAAACATATTATTATTATTATTATTATTATTATTATTATTATTATTGTTATTATGCAAGTGTAAAACGGGCTATTGAAATGTTTAGTTCATAGAACTGGCAATCTTTCTGAAGCTGTCATTTGTACTTCCAGGTTGACCTCAGTGAGCTGAAAAAGAAAACTCTGCAAGTGGAGGAGCTGGCACGAGGATCTCCGAGTCCTGAGCTGGCGCGGTCACTTAACGAACTCGGGGTGTTGTATTTTATTCAGAATAATCACGAGTGAGTTACCTTAGTAACATTGTTCTCATTATTTATGTAATTACAATCGAACTCCTCAACGGCCGCCTTGGGGCCGTTCGCTTTTAATACTGCAGGCAGTTTATTTTCCCTTTGGTCAAATGATACTGTACAGCCTGACGACGCGCGCTACAGATCAGGTTTCACGACACACTTTAGTGGCCATTACCATTGTGGACAGGTGGCCATTGTAGGTGTTGCTGTTTATTACATTGAACAACGTGGTCTGAATGGTGTAGTATGTTCAGTGATAAATCCAAAAGTATGACCACTGGATCCATTTTTTATGGGGCAGCATATTGCTGCTGTTTTCTAAATTTTTACCGACTGAAGAATGTTTTCTCCTCAACATAGTTTCGTTTTGAATGATGCAAATAATTTCTTTTGAGCCATGCCAATAAGTTTGTTTTCTCTCCAAAACAGAGCGGCCAGGTCGTTTTTTCAGCGGTCACTGGAGATGCGTGAAGCTCTGTTGGGCCCAGATCACCCAGATGTCGCCCAGTCCCTTCACAACTTGGCAGCCTTGTACAATGACCAAAAGATGTACGTGGTAGACAATTTCTAGCCTGCTGAGCAGGAGTATTTTGGGGCAAGCGGGGAAAGAGCATCGGTTGAGTATTTTAAGAACAGGGAGATTGAGGAGAGAGGCAAATGTGACCAAGGGGGTGGGTGTTAGGCAGAAAGACGAAGAAGCCCTTCCCCGCTCCCTTTGATTTGTTCACGGTTTGAAAATCCAAGATGGCGGTCTAATGACAATTTTAAACGACATTCGCGGCAAAACAAAAACGTCTGCTCTTCACATTGAAGCAGAGAAATATTTTTCTCAGGGTGTGGAAGACAGAAAGCTATCGCCAAATTCTTTTATTTTTCAAAGCTTGAAATGTTCTGAAGTCCTTGCTTTGGCCTTCCTGCAGGTTTGACAAAGCAGAGCCTCTGTACGTTAGAGCTTATCAAATTCGATTGAAGGTAAGAAGAATGCTTGACGACAATGTTTTGTCACACTTGTGTACAAACCTCTTACTAACCGAGCAATGAAAACGTGAAGCTTGTGGGATGTGGCTGGAGTGACAAGGATACTTCACAAATTAATGTGCCTTTTGAGTGGCTTCAGTTTGTGAAGTATCCTCTTACTAACCGAGTTCGAGGTCCGTACTGTAAGTTCGCGCATGGGCCATAAATTAATGAGAAAAAAACGAGCATCCGTAACTTACAGTACGGACCGGGAAAACGAGGTTAGTAAGATATTAACTGTATCTCTGAGGTTAATCCGGTGCGTGGGAAAGAAAACTAGTTGAAGTCAAGCGGGCCGTACTGTAGAATATGGCCCGCAAAATTGACCAATCACAGCAAGCGTACTAAGTGAGAGACATAATAAAGTTACATCCTATATCTGTGGTAATGGCTTATAAGCCAAGGAGGGGTACCGCATTTCCTTGAATAATAACCATCCCTCAAATAACCACCCCACCCGCTGTATCTGCCTACAAAAATCGTATTGTAAGTAACGTAAATAAACACCAAGACTGCTTGATTGGCATTGATAGTTTGGAATAATAATAAGAATAATAATAAGAAGAAATTAGTGACAGCCTTTGGAAATTTGGAATATCGTTTGCAACATGATGTGGGTTCTTTTTTGGTTCACTGGTGACACAATTGTCTGTAGTAATAGTCTTGCAATGTGTTTTATTTGCAGGCTTTTCAGCCTCACCATGGAAGCGTTGCTTCAACAATCAAACATTTGGCAGTGCTGTACCGAAAACAAGTAAGAACTTCATCCTGTTGTTAGTAATGGTCTAACCTTTCCAGACTGGGAAATCGGCACGGCAGACTATCAGGATCCTCCTTTACAAAGTGTTCAAGGTCCTCTTTGACCTCTAGAGGCACTTGCAAAGGCCTCTGTTGACAGAAATCAAGTGAGGAAGAACTAATTTGTGCTGCAGATAATAGCGATTTAACCTTTCCGAAGTGGGAAATTGTGGCCCAGAATTTACTTCTTACTGAACAGAAGTGGGCATGATACAGTCGAACCTGTATTAAGTGGTCACCCTCAGGGTATGGCTTTATAAACGCCATTTTGTAACAGTTCAAGCTCAAAGGCCGTCAAAAATCGCTTACTTGGTTAAGATCTCCTGCACTGAATAGAATGGTATGACAAAACAGCAACACCAAGTTCCTGCAGTCAGTATTGGTATTATATTTGAATGATTTCCTTTTAGAAAGTGAACGTTTAATACAGGTCAAGACAATTGAAACAACTCTCTGGGACTTAGTAAAGGTTGACTGCGACTGCTTAATAGAGGTCAAATTTACAGTATTTAAGTGAAGTAATTTTTGGGACCGTTTCCTGTCGTATTATTGAAAGTGGTTGGTTATATGCAGAGTTGTTAAATAAATAAAGGCCGGACTGTTTTTGAGAGATGGTACAGATTCAATTAAATGTTTTGTGCATGTACGTTGATGGTTGTTAATATTGATATTTCTACCGATAGGGTAAATATGCAGAGGCGGAACCTTTATACAGGTAAATGAGAGCTTATTTTTGTCTGGGAAGTATTAATAATATGGCATTGTCAGGAAACGAAGAAAAGGAATAACAACAAATGTATTGGAAGGAAACAAACAAACAAAACAAGTTAAATCTTGATTCGTGTTTCAAGATTATCTTTAGTCGATTGCATTAAAAACAGTCTTGGAATCAAGGCGGACAAAAGTTTTAGACTTCAATCTACTTCAGACATTTTCTATATCAAGTAAACATGCAAAATGGCTAGTGCACTGTACAACTTGATGTTGTTCGTGTTCGGATTCTTGTTGTTTTACTCATCATTGTTAGAGTATGTTGTTAGTGTGTGCTCACTAGTTCACTTAATGGTCTTCGACACATGACAACTGATTAACCGATCCTTTTATTATGGCAAATCATTGTCCCTGTAGGCAAGCCCTGGAAATACGAGAGACGACATTTGGTAAAGCACACCCAAGCGTTGCTACAGCACTCAACAATCTTGCTGTAGTGTTATGTCTTCAGGTCAGTGATTGTGAATGAATTGATTAAAGTGTACCCAACCCCCCAAAATTGTTTCGCTGAAATAAATCTTTGCACCTGTTCAAAACGCATTGCGCCATTTTGCGCCTTTTAAAACCCAAATCTTGACTTTTTATAGGCTGTGAAAGTTATGAAAGCTAACCATCATCTCTCACACGACCGAGCTAGTAAGGGGCGTGGGTCTATTCCTTACTTGACGTGATAAACTGATTTGCATCGCGGTAATGTATCAGTCAATTCCAAAAGCCCCCCCCCCCCCCCCCTTCCCCCAACCCCTTCCCGAGCATTCCCTGGGTATTTGACCAGAGTGTAGCTCGGGACAGCAATGAATTTGACCCGACATGACTCCTGCCAGCTAAGCAGCAGTCACCAGCTAAAGGGTTTCGCACGTTTTTTCGCACGCAATTCCACTTCAAGATTCTGCATGGGGTTTTAAACTCTACTTTAGTTCGGGTAGCTTCCGACCGAGACTACGTCCGCCAGATTTCACGTTTCTTCAAAATAACGAGGGAGATCCGTTTCGGCCAATCAGTGTTCTCGAAAGTATCGATCACCGCGATTAACCTATGAGAAACTATTATATATTTTCATGCAAAAGAGTGACTTTACATTGCACGATTTATGCCTGGTTTTCGTAGACGTTCCCTCCCGTTTTTCCTTCGAGGGTGGGTACGGCTAGACGTAGGCTACGTTTTCAGGCGTGGTTGCGTTACCTCTCTCATGCTGCAGTGAAGTGGGGGTGGGGTGGGAGTGGTAGTATTGAATTGTGCGTACTACTGTCCGGGAGTGGTTAGGTAACTACTGCTTGACTTGTGGAATTGAATCAATTCCTTTGATTGACAGGACAAACAATCAGAAGCATTGCCATTGTACGAACAAGCTCTACAAATCTATGAAGACGCACTCGGTACTTCACACCCTCGAGTGGCCGAGACGCTTGTCAACCTTGCCAAGCTGTCTTATGATCTGGTAAACAGATTTGTGTTTTGTTCTGCTTTTTATACTTGTATGAAGAAAGCAGTATATCAGGGCATAACTCACTTTGTATTTTTTAATCTTAGTGTTTTTGTATTCGATCAATGTTGGGCGTGACAGTTTTGTAAGTCTTGGAATATCAAAAAAAATGTCTTTTAGGCTTGAGTTCCTTCATCAAAAGCATTTCAAACACCAGACAATCAAATTATTTTCTCCGGCACTTTCTCAAAATTTCGAACTGGCTTTCTTTAAAATTAATATTCAAACAACAAATCGTTGATGAACATCCACACTTCAACATTTCTATTATCTCTTTTTGTTAAAATTTTGCATCTTTTATGAATGTTTTTCATCAATAGATGTAATCCCGAGTTGGATTTATTTTAAAGCAAAAAACTGATTGAAGATTATAAGGACTTGTTCCATATCACACAGAGTATTCTCATAGGATCGGCCTTCTCATGAAACATGGTTCATCTGCTGCATTTCACAAAAACATTCCTTAACAACAGATTCCGTGTGCATACAATGCGCAAACATGTTTACAAGAAAACACAACTGAGTTGTTCGCGCTTGGAGATGTACCAATTTTGACCAGGAAAACTGCACTCGCCTTTTAGTTGTCAGCTGGAGATATCGATTGGAAAACTTTGGAAAGTCTCAATCACGGTTGAAGTAACCATATCACACTGATGCAAATGAAACGTTCCTTAAGTTCGAGATAAGGAATGTTCGTGATGCCATAACAGATACTACTTATGCAATGTTCTCGCGCAGTGTATCATGGAATATCCCACGAGCCACTTGTATTTTCAGTTTCCAATTGGAGTAGTTAATGGTATACCACGAGAATGGTTTGCATAACTATTTTACGCCATGTAAAATAGTAGTAGTAAGCAAGTTTTTTAGGCTAGTTTTTGTCACATTTTCTGGAAGCTGAGCCGTTATCTTGTTTTCTTCTTATGTACTTGATTTTTCTTCAATCCAAGAAATTATTATTATTATTATTATTATTGTTGTTGTTCAAAGATTAATTTCGTGTTTTTTTTCGTCAGAATGCACCAGAAAAGGCTGCTCAGTTGTACAAACGAGCTAACGACATCAGAGAACATGAACCGCATCTTGGTCTGTCTCGGCGCTCATCCCTCAGTGTCCTCAGTAATGGTAGCGTTAGAAGACATTCAAACTCTCCTCAAGCAAACGACAGTGTGTCTAGGGTGATATTAATGTAAATAGAGTGGTTTTCAATTGAGTGTCATTAATAGCAAAACCACAGTAATTGCTCTGACCAATGACAACACACTAGCAATGCAATGAACCAATCAAAATAGCAATTGCATGTAGCCGACGCCAAGCGCGGGACGCACGCTATTTGCTGCTCTGTTTGGGCATTCCAGTTAGTTTGGTAGGTCATCCAACTTTCGTTAAAACACACTAAAGCATTTGATTTTTGCGCCTGAAATTCCAGGTGGATAGTTTGTGTAATTGCTGAGCACCTAGGGATTCCCGTATTGTGTTAGGTTGTGGGAAAAATTTGTAATTTTAGGGTCGGGGATAGGGGTGCTAGGGGTGTTCGGGGGAGCAGGTGGGAGGGAGAAAATTAAAAGGTTGAAACGATGTTATTTTATCTTAGACAACAGATATTTTTGAATTTTTTTAAAATTATCCGAGTCCCCCTATAGATTTAAATCGTCCGCTTCATGCCCCCCCTCTCCCCCTGAGGAAAATGTTAGGGACCTCAAATGGTCACGACGGCGATAGCGTCTGGCTGTCACAAGAACAAAACGTTAAAGGAGCTGCACGGTCACGATATTTTGGGTCATTATTAGAGACAAAAAATGCATTTAAATAATGCGAAACAGTGAAATAATAACTTGTCAGGTAAGATAAGCACCAAAGAGACAAGAATAAATGCAAACATGGCGAGGATGGTGAAGGATGGCGAAGATTAAAATGGATTTCAAAGACTTTTTTCAAAAATTGAGTCCAAACGTTTCAAAATCCAAAGTCCTTGACGTAGCTCCTTTAAGGGGAAAAAATGGCTTTCCTAATGCATGGTCCATTTTGGTACGTTTTGAAATTTCTCTTTCCTTCTGATTTGTTTCCTGTACATAGTGTCAGCGATGATTGGTCAGTGGTTCACTTTTTAAAAAATTAAAAGCACCGCAGGCAATCTCGTACCCAGAGTCCTCGGGCTATTTGGTCAGCGGGTGGACACCCGGAGAGACTCTGGGATAATGGACCGCCATTTTCCCAGAAAATGTGGAAGCCGTTACGGGCCAGCCAATTAAAAAAAATGATTTTTCCCATCATCCCAGAGTCTCTCCTGGCGACTAACCGCTGGCAAAACAGCCCGAGGACTCTGGGTACGAGATTGCACCGCAGGGGGAGGGGATTGGAGGAAAGAACTGTTTTCGCAAGTAACACAAAATCGTCATTTTAAGAGTTTACGAAGAACATAAATATACAACGGTAAATTTATTATTTTTTTTTTAACTATGAAAACTGTTCTACAAAGTAAGCTCTTGGTTGGTCCAGCGGCTTAGACAAATTGATAGAATTGCATTAATTGCAGTCAGATCAAGACTGCTATTTCTATTGGCCAGTTATCGGTTCATTGTTGGTATGGGGGTTCGTTATGTGGGCATAGTTACTGGCTTGAGATATATAGTTATATTGTTGACTCAAGAGTCTAAACTATATACGATAATTAATTTACCCGGTGAAAATATCGTGAGATATTGCTAGAGTAATATCGTTCTTTGTTACACGACTAAGGCAGTCCGACGGCCACTCAGATGGCTCTATTACCGGTCCAATATGTTCGAAGTAGTCAGTGAGGGTACGTCAAATAAGACACTTGTAGACCCTATGCAAAAATGGCTGCCTTTAAATTATTCTTTTGTTCGTATTCAAAATAGTCTCACGAACCACATTTGGAGTAACAAATTCTTTAGAATTTTTGTCTCAAAAACGAGGTTAGTGAGGCTATTTTGAATATGAAGAAAAGTCCAATTTAAAGGCAGCCAATTTTGGATAGGGTCTATTCCTGCATTGTCACAGATACTAAAAAAAACCACAGTGTAGGAAGCTTCTCCGAAGGTGTGTTGATTTGTAGAAAAAAAAAAAAACTACAGATTGTTTCTCCAACCAGAATTCCCGGCAAGCCCTCAGTCAGAACTGGGTCATTTTTATGCTTAACGTTTTATGCCTATCTTTGTTTCTTTCTTTCACGAAATGTCGTTGAAAGCTTTTTTTCAGTCGTGTAATAAATCCCTTATTAACCATGCTTGCTCAGGTCCGTACAGGAGAATATTGACCCTCCCGCCATTGTTATCCCAGTAAGCCCTCACGCTTGGTTAATAAGGTACATATCTTTATCCAATACATGTATTTAAAGGAACAGAGAGTTTATTTATGGAAATCAAATATGTATTTTTTTGTTCCTTGTTGTTTGGATTTTCCAGGGTTTGATATCAGAAAATATTTTATGCATATTTCTATGCCTTCAACAACAGACAGATTTTAAATGATTAATATACGCTAAATTAAAGCATGTAAATGAGGAGGCGAATGTTTTATTAAGCATTTAAGTGTTTCTATTGCATTGTAAATAAAATAATGACGATTTTATTACCATTTACAGAAAGAAATTAAAGGAAGAATGAAAAGTACCTCGCGTGTTAAAATTCTTGTCAAAGTACTTGGAAATCTTCCTTTTCTTTGCTAATAAATTTCAATAAAAAATAATGCGTCAATGGGCCATTTTCTAAACGAGTAAATCCAAACTTCATTGAAAATCAATGAAATTGAACTAACTCCATTCTCACATGAATAAGCTGTTTCAGCAAGTTTGAGTATGATTGGTTGAAAAGCCGCCAGATAACATGTAAAAAACTTGAAAAAATCCCATACAAATGTCTCTATTTCGGAAAGTCTCTTATTTTCACAATTTTCACACGCAAATTTTTTCAGGTGGAATTCAACTGAACAGTGTCAAAGTTGGTTAGGTGACCATTTTTGAGATGCTCTTTCATGCAGTGGAAACAATGTTTTTTAAAACTTCATTCCCAGGCCCCTACTCGTTTAGAAAATGGCCCATGAAATTAAACTTACCTCTGACCCAGGCATCTTGGGCAGACTGGCACGAGAAAGGGATTACGGGCTTGCTTCGGTGGACATGGAATTGGTACCAATGGCAGTGGTAGTTCTAAAGAAAAAGTAAATTTTCCACAGGAGCCCCTTGATGTTTTTTTTTTTTTCAGTTTTCGGTATGACTAAAATCCATCAAAAAGTGTGTGGCGATGATTTAGAGTTGCCAGAAGGCGTAAGGGAGGTTTTCAAATTTGGCCGGAGCCCATGTTGTTTTTTCGTTACGGGTTAGTCCAAGATTTTGGGTGAAAATGTGAGATTTTCTATAGTTTTCGGTATGGCTATGAGCTCATGATTTTTTGGGTGAAATTGTAATTTTTCTAGTTTTGTGTGTAGGAAAGAAAAATAAAAAAAATGATGTTTCGAGAGTGTTTGGACTACCCGTTAAGCCAACCAAGGCATTCAGGGAGGTTTTGGATTTTGGCTGGTGACCATGTTGGGTTTTTTCCCAAAGGCGTTAACCCATGAATTCGGGCGAATATTCCAATTTTAAGCAAAAATCATGGACTAAAACCCTTGGAACAAAGCTCCAACATGCCCGCTGACCATGCAAAATCGAAAACATCTGGCCACTCTAAATAATCGGCATACATCATTTTTCGATGAATTTCAGCACCCGAAAAATAGAAAAAATTTCAAAGTTTCAACCAAACGCAACGACTAACCCCTTTGAAAAACACACAACATGTCTACCAACCAAAATCCAAAACCTCCCTAAATGCCGTACGTGGCTTCTGGCTACGTCAAATCGTCACCAAACCTCATGTTTTGATCCATTTTTTGGCGTAAACAAACCGGAAAAAATGTCTATGAATATTTCAAAAAACAGAAATTGGTTATATCAGAATAAATGTATGAAAATCATATATTTGAACTGCAGATTAATGATTAAACATGTGACTGCTTAAGTAGTGTTCATAACTGCGATGATCAGTTACATATTTAATCATTAATCCCCAGTTCAAATATATGATTTTCATATATTCATTCTCATATATTCATCACTCACGGGTATATTACGAACCAACAAAATGACCAGCTCCCAGATGGCTTGTTAGCTCAGTCGGTAGAGAGCCGCACCAGTATCGCAGATTCATTCATTTCTCATTGAAAAGGGAGACTTCCATAGATTTTTCACCCTCGTTTAAAAAAAACTGACGTGTGTTAATATATGGTGAAAGTGCCAACGCTAGAGCTCTTGTGAGGACGGAGAAAATTGCCTATGAATATTCAAACAATAGAAATTGGTTAATGAGCGAAATAGAGAAAAATTCAGGTTCTTTTGCAGACTATAATTATGGAAGGTCAATTGTAAGGTCATGACCAAATTTCTTTTGTTTCAATATTCATTCGTTTATTTCTCGTTTAAAAACGGCATTTTCCAAGATTTTTCACCTTCGTTTGAAAGAACGGACGTTTGTTGATATATGGTGAAAGTGACAACGCTAGAGCTCTTGTGAGGACGAAGGAAATTGCTTATCAATATTCAAACAATAGAAATTAGTTAATGAGCAAACTAGAGCAAAATTCAGGTTCTTTTAAAAACTATATGGAAGGTAAGTTTTAAGCTCTTTACCAAATTTCTTTTATTTAAATATTCATACATTTATTTCTCATCAAAAAGGGGGATTTCCCAAGATTTTTCATCCTCGTTTGAAAGAACGGACGTTATAACCAATAAAAATTGGTTAATGAAAATTGGTTAATTGGTTAATGAGCACTGAAATTCAGGTTCTTTTCATGACTATATGGAGGGTCAGTTGTAAGCTTATTAACGAATTTGTATTGTTTCAATATTCATTAGTTCGTTTCTCATTGAAAATGGGGATTTTAGAAGAAGTTTCACACTCGTTTGAAATAAAGGAAGTGTGTTAATATATGGTGAAAGTCACAACGCTAGAGCTCTTGTGAGGACGGAGAAAATTGCCTATGAATATTGAAACAATAGAAATTGGTTGATGAGCAAAATAGAGCAAAATTCACCTTCTGTTGCAGACTATATGGAAGGTCAGTTGTAAACTCAATAACGAATTTCTCTTGTTTCAATATTCATTCGTTCATTTTTCATGAACAGGGGGATTTCCCAAGATTTTTCACCTTTGTTTGAAAGAACGCAAGTGTGTTAATATATGGTGAAAGTGTCAACGCTAGAGCTGTTGTGTGGACGGAGGAAATTACCTATGAATATTCAAACAATAGAAATTGGTTAATGAATGAAATAGAGCAAAATTCAGGTTCTTTTGCAGACCATATGGAGGGTCAGTTGCAAGTTCATTAACCAGTTTCTTTTGTTTCAATATTCATTCGTTCATTCCTCATTGAAAAGGGGAGTTCCCAAGATTATTTACGCTTGTTTGAAAGAACGGACGTGTGTTAATATATGGTGAAACTGACAACGATAGTGCTCTTGTGATTACGTAGAAAATTGCTTATGGATATTCAAACAACAGAAATTGGTGAATGAGCAAAATAGAGCAAAATTCAGGTTCTTATGCAGACTAGATGGAAGGTCAGTTTCAGGCTCATTACCGAATTTCTTTTGTTTCAATATTCATTCGCTTATTTCTCATTGAAAAGGAGGATTTCCCAAGATCTTTCACCCTCGTTTAAAAGAAAGGCGGTGTGTTCATATATGGTCAAAGTGTCAATGCTAGAGCTCTTGTGAGAACGGAGAAAATTACCTATGAATATTCAAACAATAGAAATTGGTTAATAAGCAAATTAGAGCAAATTCGGCTTCTTTTGCAGACTAAATGAAAGCTCAGTTGCAAGCTCATTAACGAATTTGTATTGTTTCAATATTCATTCGTTCATTTTTCATTGATCAGGGGGATTTCCCAAGATTTTACACCCTCCTTTGAAAGAACGGAACTGTGTTAATATATGGTGAAAGTGTCAACGCTACAGCTCTTGTGTGGACGAAGGAAATTGCCTAGGAATATTCAAACAATAGAAACTGGTAAATGACCGAAATAGAGCAACATTCAGATTATTTTGCAGACTATATGGAAGGTCAGTTGTAAACTCATTAACGAATTTCTATTGTTTCGATATTGATTCGTTCATTTCTCATTGAAAATGGGGATTTTCCAAGAATTTTCAGCCTCGTTTGAACGAATGGAAGAGTGTTAATATATGGTGAAAGTGACAACGCTAGAGCTCTTGTGTGGACGGAGGAAGTTGGCTATGAATATTGAAACAACAGAAATTGGTTAATAAGCAAAAGAGAGCAAAATTCAGGTTCTTTTGCAGACCATATTGAAGGTCAGTTGTAAGCTCATTAACCAGTTTCTATTGTTTCCATATTCATTCGCTCATTTTTCATTGAAGAGGCGATTTCTCAATATTTTTAATCCTCGTTTCAAAGAACGGAAGTGTGTTTATATATGGTAAAGGTGACAACGCTAGAAATATTGTGAGGACGGAGAAAATTCCCTATGAATATTCAAACAAAAGAAATTTTAATGAGCAAAATAGAGCTAAATTCAACTTCTTTTGATGACTATATGGAAGGTCAGTTGTAAGCTCATCAACGAATTTCTATTGTTTCAATGTACATTCTTTCGTTTCTCATTGAAAAGGGGCATTTTCCAAGAAGTGTCACCATCATTTGAAATAACGGAAGAGTGTTAATATATGGTGAAAGTGTCAATGCTAGTGCTCTTTTGCGTACAGCGAAAATTGCCTTTGAATATTCAAACAATAGAAATTGGTTAAAGAGGATAATAGAGCAAAATTCAACTTCTTTTGCAGACTATATGAAAGGTCAGTTGTAAGCTCATTAGCGAATTTCTATTGTTTCAATATTCATTCGTTCATTTCTCATTGGAAATGGGGATTTTCCAAGAATTTTCAGCCTCGTTTGAAACAATGGGAGTGTTAATATATGGTGAAAGTGACAACGCTAGAGCTCTTGTGAGGACGGAGGATATTGCCTATGAACATTCAAACAATAGAAAAATGTTAATAAGCGAAAGAGAGCTAAATTCAGGTTCTTTTGCAGACCATATGGAGGGTCAGTTGTAAGCTCTTAAGGAATTTCTATTGTTTCAATATTCATTCGTTCATTTGTCATTGAAAAGAAGGGATTTTTCAAGACTTTGAGCCTCGTTTAAAAGAATGGAAGTGTGTTAATATATGGTGAAAGTGACAACGCTAGAGCTCTTGTGAGGACGGAGAAAATTGCCTATGAATATTCAAACAATATAAATTGGTTAATGAGCAAAATAGAGCAAAATTCGCCTTCTTCTGCAGACTATATGCAAGCTCAGTTGTAAGCTCATTAACGATTTTCTATTGTTTCAATATTCATTCGTTCATTTCTCATTGGAAATGGGGATTTTCCAAGAATTTTCAGGCTCGTTTGAAAGAATGGAAGAGTGTTAATATATGGTGAAAGTGACAACGCTAGAGCTCTGGTAAGGACGGAGAAAATTGCCTATGAATATTCAAACAATATAAATTGGTTAATGAGCAAAATAGAGCAAAATTCGCCTTCTTCTGCAGACTATATGGAAGCTCAGTTTTAAGCTCATTAGCGAATTTCTATTGTTTCAATATTGATTCGTTCATTTCTCATTGAATAGGGGGATTTGCTAAGATTTTTCACCCTCCTTTGAAAGAAGGCAACTGTGTTTATATATGGTGAAAGTTTCAACGCTACAGCTCTTGTGAGGACGGAGAAAATTGCCTATGAATATTCAAACAATATAAATTGGTTAATGAGCAAAATAGAGCAAAATTCGCCTTCTTCTGCAGACTATATGGAAGCTCAGTTGTAAGCTCATTAGCGAATTTCTATTGTTTCAATATTGATTCGTTCATTTCTCATTGAATAGGGGGATTTGCTAAGATTTTTCACCCTCCTTTGAAAGAAGGGAACTGTGTTTATATATGGTGAAAGTGTCAACGCTACAGCTCTTGTGTGGACGGAGGAAATTGCCTATGAATATTCAAACAATAGAAATTATTAATGAGCAAAATGGAGAAAAATTCAAGTTCTTTTGCAGAGTATATGGAAGGTCAGTTGTAAGCTCATTAACGAATTTCTATTGTTTCAATATTCATTCGTTCATTTCTCATTGGAAATGGGATTTTCGAAGAATTTTCAGCCTCGTTTGAAAGAATGGAAGAGTGTTAATATATGGTGAAAGTGACAACGCTAGAGCTCTTGTGAGGACGGAGGATATTGCCTATGAATATTCAAACAATAGAAAAATGTTAATAACGAAAGAGAGCTAAATCAGGTTCTTTTGCAGACCATATGGAGGGTCAGTTGTAAGCTCTTAACGAATTTCTATTATTTCAATATTCATACGTTCATTTGTCATTGAAAAGAAGGGATTTTTCAAGACTTTGAGCCTCGTTTAAAAGAATGGAAGTGTGTTAATATATGGTGAAAGTGACAACGCTAGAGCTCTTGTGAGGACGGAGGATATTGCCTATGAACATTCAAACAATAGAAAAATGTTAATAAGCGAAAGAGAGCTAAATTCAGGTTCTTTTGCAGACCATATGGAGGGTCAGTTGTAAGCTCTTAAGGAATTTCTATTGTTTCAATATTCATTCGTTCATTTGTCATTGAAAAGAAGGGATTTTTCAAGACTTTGAGCCTCGTTTAAAAGAATGGAAGTGTGTTAATATATGGTGAAAGTGACAACGCTAGAGCTCTTGTGAGGACGGAGAAAATTGCCTATGAATATTCAAACAATATAAATTGGTTAATGAGCAAAATAGAGCAAAATTCGCCTTCTTCTGCAGACTATATGCAAGCTCAGTTGTAAGCTCATTAACGATTTTCTATTGTTTCAATATTCATTCGTTCATTTCTCATTGGAAATGGGGATTTTCCAAGAATTTTCAGGCTCGTTTGAAAGAATGGAAGAGTGTTAATATATGGTGAAAGTGACAACGCTAGAGCTCTGGTAAGGACGGAGAAAATTGCCTATGAATATTCAAACAATATAAATTGGTTAATGAGCAAAATAGAGCAAAATTCGCCTTCTTCTGCAGACTATATGGAAGCTCAGTTTTAAGCTCATTAGCGAATTTCTATTGTTTCAATATTGATTCGTTCATTTCTCATTGAATAGGGGGATTTGCTAAGATTTTTCACCCTCCTTTGAAAGAAGGCAACTGTGTTTATATATGGTGAAAGTTTCAACGCTACAGCTCTTGTGAGGACGGAGAAAATTGCCTATGAATATTCAAACAATATAAATTGGTTAATGAGCAAAATAGAGCAAAATTCGCCTTCTTCTGCAGACTATATGGAAGCTCAGTTGTAAGCTCATTAGCGAATTTCTATTGTTTCAATATTGATTCGTTCATTTCTCATTGAATAGGGGGATTTGCTAAGATTTTTCACCCTCCTTTGAAAGAAGGGAACTGTGTTTATATATGGTGAAAGTGTCAACGCTACAGCTCTTGTGTGGACGGAGGAAATTGCCTATGAATATTCAAACAATAGAAATTATTAATGAGCAAAATGGAGAAAAATTCAAGTTCTTTTGCAGAGTATATGGAAGGTCAGTTGTAAGCTCATTAACGAATTTCTATTGTTTCAATATTCATTCGTTCATTTCTCATTGGAAATGGGATTTTCGAAGAATTTTCAGCCTCGTTTGAAAGAATGGAAGAGTGTTAATATATGGTGAAAGTGACAACGCTAGAGCTCTTGTGAGGACGGAGGATATTGCCTATGAATATTCAAACAATAGAAAAATGTTAATAACGAAAGAGAGCTAAATCAGGTTCTTTTGCAGACCATATGGAGGGTCAGTTGTAAGCTCTTAACGAATTTCTATTATTTCAATATTCATACGTTCATTTGTCATTGAAAAGAAGGGATTTTTCAAGACTTTGAGCCTCGTTTAAAAGAATGGAAGTGTGTTAATATATGGTGAAAGTGACAACGCTAGAGCTCTTGTGAGGACGGAGAAAATTGCCTATGAATATTCAAACAATATAAATTGGTTAATGAGCAAAATAGAGCAAAATTCGCCTTCTTCTGCACACTATATGGAAGCTCAGTTGTAAGCTCATTAACGATTTTCTATTGTTTCAATATTGATTCATTCATTTCTCATTGAATAGGGGGATTTGCTAAGATTTTTCACCCTCCTTTGAAAGAAGGGAACTGTGTTTATATATGGTGAAAGTGTCAACGCTACAGCTCTTGTGTGGACGGAGGAAATTGCCTATGAATATTCAAACAATAGAAATTATTAATGAGCAAAATGGAGAAAAATTCAAGTTCTTTTGCAGAGTATACGGAAGGTCAGTTGTAAGCTCATCAACGAATTTCTATTGTTTCAATATTCATTCGTTCATTTCTCATTGGAAATGGGATTTTCGAAGAATTTTCAGCCTCGTTTGAAAGAATGGGAGTGTTAATATATTGTGAAAGTGACAACGCTAGAGCTCTTGTGAGGACGGAGGATATTGCCTATGAATATTCAAACAATAGAAAAATGTTAATAACGAAAGAGAGCTAAATCAGGTTCTTTTGCAGACCATATGGAGGGTCAGTTGTAAGCTCTTAACGAATTTCTATTATTTCAATATTCATACGTTCATTTGTCATTGAAAAGAAGGGATTTTTCAAGACTTTGAGCCTCGTTTAAAAGAATGGAAGTGTGTTAATATATGGTGAAAGTGACAACGCTAGAGCTCTTGTGAGGACGGAGAAAATTGCCTATGAATATTCAAACAATATAAATTGGTTAATGAGCAAAATAGAGCAAATTTCGCCTTCTTCTGCAGACTATATGGAAGCTCAGTTGTAATCTCATTAACGATTTTCTATTGTTTCAATATTGATTCATTCATTTCTCATTGAAAAGGGGGATTTGCTAAGATTTTTCACCCTCCTTTGAGAGAAGGGAAGTGTGTTAATATATGGTGAAAGTGTCAACGCTACAGCTCTTGTGTGGACGGAGGAAATTGCCTTTGAATATTCAAACAATAGAAAAATGTTAATACCGAGATAGAGCTAAATTCAGGTTCTTTTGCAGACCATATAGAGGGTCAGTTGTGAGCTCTTAACGAATTTCTATTGTTTCAATATTCATTCGTTCATTTCTCGTCGAAAATGGGGATTTTCGAAGAATTTTCAGCCTCGTTTGAAAGAATGAAAGAGTGTTAATATATGGTGAAAGTGACAACGATAGTGCGCTTGTGATTACGTAAAAAATTGCCTATGAATAGTCAAACAATAGAAATTGGTGAATAAGCAAAATGGAGCTTAATTCAGGTTCTTTTTCAGACTATATGACAGGTCAGTTTTAGGTTCATAACCAAATTTCTTTGGTTTAAATATTCATTCCCTTATTTCTCATTGAAAAGGAGGATTTCCCAAGATTTTTCACCCGCGTTTAGAAGAAAGGCCGTTCCTTAATATATGGGAAAAGTTTCATTGCTAGAGCTCTATGAGTACGGAGAAAATTGCCTATGAATATTCAAACAATATAAACTGGTTAATGAGCAAAATAGAGCCAAATTCGCCTTCTTCTGCAGACTATATGGAAGCTCAGTTGTAAGCTCATTAGCGAATTTCTATTGCTTCAATATTGATTCATTCATTTCTCATTGAAAAGGGGGATTTCATAAGATTTTTCACCCTCCTTTGAAAGAAGGGAAGTGTGTTAGTATATGGTGAAAGTGTCAACACTACAGCTCTTGTGTGGACGGAAGAAATTGCCTATGAATATTCAAACAATAGAAATTATTAATGAGCAAAATGGAGCAAAATTCACGTTCTTTTGCAGTGTATATGGAAGGTCAGTTGTAAGCTCATTAACGAATTTCTATTGTTTCAATATTCATTCGTTCATTTTTCATAAAAAGGGGGATTTCCCAAGATTTTTCACCCTTGTTTGAAAGAACGGAAGTGTGTTAATATAACGTGAAAGTGTCAACGCTAGAGCTGTTGTGTGGATGGAGTGAAATTGCCTATGAATATTCAAACAATAAAAATTGCTTAATTCTTTTGTTTCTCATTGAAAAGGGGGATTTTCCAAGAAGTTTCACCATCGTTTGAAAAAACGGAAGTGTGTTAATATATGGTGAAAGTGTCAATGCTAGTGCTCTTTTGCGTACAGAGAAAATTGCCTTTGATTATTGAAACAATAGAAATTGGTTAAAGAGCCAAATAGAGGAAAATTTAGCTTCTTTTGCAGACTATATGGAAGCTCAGTTGCAAGCTCATTAACGAATTTCTCGTTTCAATATTCATTCGTTCATTTCTCATTGGAAATGGGGATTTTCCAAGATTTTTCAACCTCGTTTGAAGAAATGGAAGTGTGTTAATATATGGTGAAAGTGTCAACGCTACTGACCTTGTGTGGACGGAGGAAATTGTCTATGAATATTCAAACATTAGAAATTGTTTAATGAGCGAAATAAAGCAAAATTCAGGTTCTTTTGATGACTATATGGAAGGTCAGTGGTAAGCTCATTAGCGAATTTCTATATTAATTCGTTCATTTCTTATTGAAAATGGGGATTTTCAAAGAATTTTCAGCCTTGTTTGAAAGAATGGAAGAGTGTTAATATATGGTGAAAGTGACAACGCTACAGCCCTTGTGAGAACGGAGAACATTGCCTATGAATATTCTAACAGTACAAATTGGTTAAGAGCGAAATAAAGCTAAATTCAGGTTCTTTTGATGACTATATGGAAGGTCAGTTGTAAGCTCATTAACCAGTTTCTTTTGTTTCAATATTCATTTGTTGATTTCTTATTGAAAAGGGGACTTCCCAAGATTATTTACGCTTGTTTGAAAGAACGGACGTGTGTAATTAATATATGATGAAACTGACAACGCTAGTGCTCTTGTGATTACGTAGAAAATTGCCTATAAATATTTAAACAATAGAAATTGGTGAATGAGCAAAATAGAGCAAAATTCAGCTTCTTTTGCAGACTATATGAACGGTCAGTTGTAAGCTCTTTAACGAATTTCTATTGTTTCAATATTCATTCGTTCATTTTTCATTGGAAAGGGGGATTTTCCAAGATTTTTTACCGTCCTTTGAAAGAAGGGAAGTGTGTTAATATATGGTCAAAGTGTCAACGCTACAGCTCTTCTGTGGACGGAGGAAGTTGCCTATGAATGTTCAAACAATAGAAATTCGTTAATAAGCGAAATAGAGCTAAATTCAGGTTCTTTTGAATACCATATTGAAGGTCAGTTGCAAACTCATTAACGAATTTCTATTGTTTTAATATTTATTCGTTCATTTTTCATAAAAAGGGGGATTTTCCAAGATTTTTCACCCTTGTTTTAAAGAACGGAAATGTGTTAATAGATGGTGAAAGTGTCAACGCTAGAGCTGTGGTGTGGACGGAGGAAATTCCCTATGAATATGTCATCGGCTTTCCCGTTGGGTCGACCCCTGGGTGAACCAGGAGGATTGTAAAATCAGTCAAGCAAATTTGAGGAATTTTCCCGGGGGGTTGGGGAATCTCCCAAGACAAAGCTCCCTGGGTGAGGTGTCTCTCAGCTGAAAATCCCCGTGACATCCTTTTCAAACTTGTGAATTATCCCACCCCTAATCTTTGAACGTAAAACAATGTCAAGATTTTCCCCTACCCTCGGGCAAAGAATCACATCCATCTCTTTATATTTCCCCACATATCTCCCTGGTAGGCCCGGGGGTCGACCCCACGGGGAAGCCGATGACATGTGCATAAGGTTCTTTTGCAGACTATATGGAAGGTCAGCTTTAAGCCTTTTAACGAATTTCTCTTGTATTAATATTCATTCGTTCATTTGTCATTGAAAAGGGGGATTTTACAGGAAGTTTCACCCTCGTTTGAAATAACGGAAGTTTGTTAATATATGGTGAAAGTGTCAACGCTAGAGCTCTTGTATGGACGGAGGAAATTGCCTATGAATATTCAAACAATAGAAATTGCTTAATGAGCAAAATGGAG
>JAEMWC010000823.1:335000-398717 GCA_016490735.1 Pachyseris speciosa | reverse complement strand
AGTATATGACAGAAATTTCATTACGATTCAACAGTAAAAACAGAGACAAAATTGGTGTCAGTAAGAGTCATGATTTTGAAAAAAGATTCATACACCTCTTAAATTAACGAATGATTAAAATATGAAATGGCTGTGAATGTCATCAATATGACATACAGTTGGTACAATATCAGAGATATTTTTGGGAATAATCAAATGAAATACAGCTATGACAAGGTGTAAACTGGGAAACAATAACATCGTTAACGGGATGTATTCATACGACGATATCAATAGTTACATTCATGAGTATATAGAAAAAAAGCCATGTACTTAATCCATCTGAAACAGACAAATCAAAATTCAAGTATGGTATTAACATGTATTTCGTTTTGTCAACATATCGCATTTTGATTGAACTCAATGAAATTATCGTGTGGATCTGAGAAATCTTGATTTCAGAAAACTTATCGGTTTCGATTCAAAATTAGTTCCAGCCACAGAATATGGAACAAATCTACCTGATATTACAAGAGGAGTAGATGAAATTTATATCAATTGTGATTTGGTGACAGATAGCATTGTTGATGGAAATAGCACAAATACAATCGCTGTTATTCCTGTCACAGATCTCGTTAGAAGTTTACCTTTCACTTACAAACCTCGTTTTCTTTCATGGAATCCAGTCTCAACACATATATCAGCTCAATACGCTTTTATGTCACAGACTCTTCTAGAGCTCCAGTCGATTTAAATGGGATAGATTGGTATATTGAGTTGTTCTTGAGAGAGACAGAATTATAAAACCTAATAGTATATGAACGGTTTGAGTTTAAAAAATATGAACAACATGGTGAAGGTATTGTGACTGATATGATCAAAACAGCTGGAAAAAAAGCAGCAACAACAATTGGTGAACATGCTGGCAAAAAAGCTGGCGACAAAATCATAGAACTTTTGAAAAAGAGAAAGAGTGGAACTGAGAGTGTGAGCCAGACTGGTGGTTTAATCAAAAGAAAGAGAGGCCGACCTCGTAAAATAAAATAACTTTTATCTAACACATAATATATGTCAAACTATCGTGACTCAAAATATATCGAAAGATATGAAGATGTAGTGTTCGAACTAGAGACAGCACTTAATACTGTAGTAGCAAACAATGCTCATCAGAGGAAAACAGGTTTACCGTTTCGTTGTTGATAACAGTGGAGAGACTACACCATTTGACTGGTATAATGCCCGTTTTAATGTTATTTTCAAAGAAAATAAGCTTGCAGATGGAGCTGACATTGCTGCTGCAGATCGAAATGGTATTGTTAATTCAGTTCACGCTCTTATTAACACCATTAATGTAAAATGAATGGTCTTGATGTTTATGAATGCCGTAATGCAAACAAGCCACAAATATTAAGTCATTGCTTGAGTATTCACAGGGTTATGTTGTAAGTCAGGGAACCAATGAGTTCTTCTATCTTGACACCAGCAGAGGTGCTGAAAACAGAGTGGCACAAGCTACTTATAACAAAGGATTCTCAGATCGTAAAGCTTTGCTTAATGATGGTGGTGAAGTAAATGCAGAGATAGCATTGAACAGATACGGTTTTTTCAAGAGCTTTTGGGATGAACTCATGCCTAACTCAAAAATAGAGGTGAAATTAACACTTGAGAGTGATGACAATATGATATGGCAAGCTACTGATGAATGTCGTGTGATACTAACTAAATTCCAGCTAATTGTTCCTCGTATTATTTTAATTCTGTGGGAAAGTCCTTATACATGAGCAAGTATCTTGACAACAGAAAGTGGACTTACATGAGAGAAATGGTTGAGAGAGGCAATTCAACAAGACAACAGACAGCCAATTTCCGTATTTCCACAGGAATAAACAAACCCAGGCATGTTTTGTATTCATCATCAATGATGCAAGTGATGCATCTCAGACAGCCAATAAATTTCTCTATAACACATTCTCAGTTGCAAATAACCGAACTTTGACTGATTGTTATCTTGAGGTTGGCAACGGAAATGATTATCCAGAGCTTCATTATAAACCATCAACAGAACCAACAAGAGTATTTAGAGATGTTTTGAAATATGTTCAAGCTGTGAATGATTTCAGTGAAAGTACCCTTCTCACAAGAGGAAATTTCGGTACAATATTCCCTTTGTTTATTTCGATCTGACAAAACAGAAACAGGATATTAAAGATGGAATGACAAAACTGACTTTCAAATACACTTTGAGTGCTGCAACAAATGCTGATTACAGTGTGTATGCACTGGTCCTCTATGAGCAGGATATTGAGATGAGAAAGACTGATGGAAAATTAATTCTGAGATCAATGTAAATTAAATAAATTAAATGATTGTTTGTATTAAATACAATTTAGTATAAACATATATTATATGACTACTTATCATCCTCATGGAGTAAGACTTTCAAACAGTCAGAAGCAAAGGCTTGCAAAAGCTATACAAACAAATTCACCGGTAACATTGAGACTCGCACATGGAGATCTCACTGGAGGTGATCAAATGATGTTGACAAAAACACAGATAAAAAAATTAGCCAAATCACAGAGAAATGGAACAGGTGCTGATGTAAAGATATCCAAAGCACAGATCAGAAAATCAGTCCAAGAAGGAGGTTCTCTTTGGTCCAGTCTTTTTTCACTTGGAACAAGACTATTGCCTTATGCAGGTAAAGCAGTAGCTAAAGCGGCTCCAGCATTGGCTACAGGTGCTCTTTCTTCATTAGCAAGTCTCGGCATTGATAAACTATTTGGAAAGAAACAAAAAGGAGGATTTCTTATTCCTAATGCCAATTTATCCCAATTATTAATGTAGGAAATTTATTGAATACGAGACAGATGGCTGATGTTATCCAAAAAATGCAGTATGGTGGAGACGTTGTTATAAAACCAACAAAAGCGCAGACTGGAAAGGGTATTGGAACAATACTCGCCAGCATTGGAATTCCTTTGGCTATAGAAGCAATCAGAAAAATTAACTGGAAAAGGTTTGCATGTTGAAAGCAGCCGTCCAAGACGGTCAATACCTGTTCATGTTCCAGATTCCATTGCAAAAAATAAAAGTGGTGGAAACATGCTATGATTCCATGGCAATCCCCTCCTGTTTTTGGTACATGGGATAACCCAATAGGCATGGAATGAAAAAAAAAAAAAAACCAAAGGAAAAGGACTTCTACTAGGCAAAAACAGTCCATTCAATTCAATCCCCATACTAGGAACCATTTTGTAAATAAACCCTTATCCAACTTTGATTTAATCAATTGGGTTAAACAACTTGGAATAAAACATTTTAGAGGAGTATTTTCAAGAGACAATCTGCCGAGACAAATAAAAACAATGAATGTGGGATAGTCAATCTTGATTCCAAAATTGGACCTGGTACTCATTGGGTTTGTTATAGGAATTTCAAAAATGATAAATACTGTGAATACTTCGACTCATTTGGTTTAATGATGCCAACAGAAGTACAGAAATACATGGCTGCAAGCGGTAAACAACTTGAATACTCTGGTGATGAGATACAAGAAAGGGAATCAGTATTATGTGGATATTGGTGTTTGTACTATCTTCTTGAGAGACAAAAAGGCAGATCCATTCTTAATACAATACATAATGCTGAATTTGATCCAACAGACACAGAGTCAATCACAGATTCATCATAGACTACTTCAAAAATATCTAACTTAATGGTATAATGGTAAAATCATATTGTGTGAAACAGAAGAAGCAGACTGAGTGTGTACCAGGAAGTGAAAGATATCAAAAGACAAAAAATGGTCGAACTGTGATGAAATGTACTTGTGCTGAATGTGGAATCACAAAGACTAAATTTGTCAGAAATCGGGGAAACTGAATAGCCCGTCTGAAGGGGCGGGCATACTAGATTCAGCCGCAGATATGGCGCTAACAGGATTCTTAGAACATGGAGTCCCTTATTTAGCAAAGAAAGGTGTAGAAATGGGAAGATATTATGCTTCTGAAGCAATGAGAAATCCAAAGCTGCAAAAGAAATTAATTGACAAAGGACTTTCCCTCGCAAAGCCTGCAATCACAAAGGTTGGGTCAGAAGCTTTGAAACAACTCTCAACAAAAGTGAGACCAAATATTCGTTACAAAACAGATATCAAAGGATTAGATTATGGCGGTGCTATTGACATTCATAAGGTTATTGGCAAGCTTCCTAAACCGAAAAGTGGATGGACACCCGGAAAGTATAAATACATGGGACCTTATAATCCCCTCGATAAACAGTTAGAGTATGATAAAAACACAGGTGAGGTCTTGAAATGGAATGTACAACCTTATACAAAGTGGATGAAATAGCAGCTTATCATGATATTTGTTATGATATGGGAAAAAATAAAGGTGAATGTGATAGAACAATGGTCGAGTCACTAGATCAAATACCATATGGTGAGATGCCAAAATGGGGTCAAACAGCTAGATTCTTAATCGACAAAAAACAGAAACTTGGTCTCGGTGTTTCAAAAAACGGAAAAAGCCGTCGAGTGAAGAAAACTGGCAAGAAAAACTAGCTGATGAATTACATGCACCCATAAAAAGAAATTTCACTCGGCGGCGTGTGATTGTAAATAAAATTGATGAAATATGGGCAAGTGATCTAGTTGAAATGCAACAGTTCAGTAAATGGAATAAAGGTTATCGATATCTTCTTATGGTTATTGATGTCTTCAGCAAATATGGTTGGATTGTCCCATTGAAGGATAAGAAAGGTGAATCTGTCACTGAAGCATTCAAATTAACATTCAAGGAAGGTAGAAAACCACAGTATTTATGGGTCGACAAGGGAAAAGAGTTTTACAACAAACACTTGAAGGACTTGCTAGAGAAACATAGTGTACAGATGTACTCAACTGAGAATGAAGAGAAATCATCAGTAGTTGAAAGATGGAATAGGACAATTAAATCCAAAATGTGGAAGCAGTTCACTGTTCAAGGTAATACACAGTATTTAGACATGTTACCAAAATTAGTGAAACAGTATAATAATACCAAACATTCAAGCACAAAGATGACACCCGTTGAAGCATCTGATAAGAGGAACGAAGGAACTGTTTACTTCAATTTGTATGGCGATATGAAAACATTAAAACAGAAACCAAAATTTAAAATAGGTGACAAGGTCCGAATATCCAAGTATAAACGGAATGTGTTCGACAAGGGCTATACACCAAATTGGACTGAAGAAGTATTTACAGTTGATAAGATCCAATACACTAATCCAGTCACTTACAAACTAAAAGATCTCAACGATGAAGAAATACAAGGGAGTTTTTATGAAGCTGAATTATTGAAAGCCAGACAGGATGTATTCCGTATTGATAAAGTCATTCGCAGAGATTACAAGAAGAAACAAGCTTTAGTGAAGTGGAAGGGTTACAGTGACGAATTTAACAGTTGGATCCCGTTCAAGGATTTAAAAGACATATTATAAAGAGAAAATTATCTAACATATATGTGAGTAGACCCTACAGTATATCTGTTATTTGCTATTATGTAGCCAAGAATATTATTATTCCTGACTATATTTAAACACAGGTCGAAAATGAATTAAAAAATAAATTAATATAATATAATATACAAATGCAAAAATATTCCTACGATAACAAAGAATTAGATGTGTCAATAGACTGTTATATTGATGATAAAAATAAAATATGGTTCAGAGGAAGAGACATTGCTAAAATTCTTGACTATAAAAATCCACAAAGAGCAATCAGAGATTATGTTGTATCGGATGATAAAATCTTAAGAGACCATAAAATCAGCATAAATTCACGAGGGACAAAAATGGTCCCTCGTGCTGAGGCCACTGATTCACGGGGACAAAAATGGTCCCTCGTGCTGAGACCCCCGAAAAAACTTTCAAATGTTTTTTTATAAATGAATCTGGACTTTATTCACTAATACTGTCCTCTAAAAAACAGGAAGCAGTAAAATTCAAACATTGGGTTACATCGAAAGTATTACCATCAATCAGGAAACAGGGATATTACAAACAGTTCAATGATAGAAGTAATAACATGCTGATGATTGAAAGTGAAAATGATCTGCACTGCAAGATTGTATCATTCATCAGAAAAAAATATGAAGATGCTTTAATGATTGTTGGTCTAGGTGAAAATCAAATAAGCTCAAATATGAGAATCAGAAGTTATAACAAAGGATATATGGCTGGTCAGTGTGATTTAATGCTGTTGAATCCCACTAGAAAATACAATGCTCTATGTCTTGAATTCAAAAGTCCAACTGGTGTGTATCAAGTGTCAGATAAACAAAAAAGTATGAAGCAAATGTATGAGAAAAATAAGTGTAAGTACATCATGAGCAATTGTTTCGAAGACTTGATTCATGAAATAACTAAACACTTAGAAGAAAGCAAATTATACTTATCACGAAGGAAAGATTTAAAAGAAAATTAAATTGATATAAAAATAAAAATATATAGATTATATATGGAGAATCAAAATGTTAAGAGAGGTCGGGGAAGGCCTAGAGTTCTCAGTGATGAGGAAAGAAAAAAACACAAGACTACCTATATGCTAAATAAAGAATGGTACTGTAACATATGTAAGACAGGACGTAACTACACAATGGCAGGAAAATCTTGTCATATTAAAACAAAAAAACATCAAAAAAATATTCTTCAATAATTACAATTCAAAAGGATCCAGTAATTGGATCAATTGAATTCTCAACCATATTTAAACGCAGACGGAAATGTTTTAAAGAAATAATAACTATAGATACATTATAAATGAAAAAAATTATCGAAACTAGTAGTAATATGGACAAGAAAAGTCTCCAAAAATTGAGCAAATCCAAGCTAATCGAATTGCTGTTGAAGCAGCAGAAAAAGCCTAAAGTTATTATAGTTGATGACACAAAACCAGTACCTAAACCAAGAACAAGACCAATTCCCGCCCCAAGGACGAAAAGACCAACTGTGAAAGAATTGATTGATTATTTTGAGAGGAAAAGATTACCAGCTCCACCAAAAGAATGGTTGGAAGAAATAGAGCAATTGAAAAAGAGACCGATCCCAGCCCCCAGAACCAAACAGGTGATTCAGAGACCAACACCTACACCCAGGACTAAGATAGAGCAAACAGAGAAAGCTCTGAAGGGCTTCACAAAATCTTTTGAAATCGTATAAAAAATAACAAAGACCCGCTTGCGCAACTGCAAAAAACAAGAAAGGCTGTTGCATATAATATTATAAAATTGTTGAATGAAATGAAAGGACTGAAATTCGTTGAAACGCTTAAGGTAATATTTGCAAAAATGACTGACGGAGAAATAGAATACAAAACCGCATATTTCAACAGTGTAGCTCAAACAATTGTGAATAATCTGGAAGTAACTGAATCACTACAGTTGTCAAAAGACCAAATAATGAATAAGATTGCAGTTTGGGTATCTGAAGGTTCAGGTTGGACTGTTGATTCAGTTGATAGTCATTATCTTAATGTTGTGAAATATGCGCCAATGAAGGGCTCCTCATACATTAAACTACCGAATGAACTCAGAAACAGTGCAAAGGGTTTAATTAACTTGAAAAATGAGGATAATGAATGCTTCCGATGGTGTCACATCAGACACCTGAACCCACAAGAGAAATACCCACAGAGGATTAAAAAAGTTGACAAAAAATACATTGAAAAATTGGATTATAGAGGGATTGAATTCCCAGTTGCAACCAAGCATTACAACAAGATAGAGAAACAAAATGAGATCAACATCAATGTTTTTGGTTATGAGAATAGACAGCCATATCCAATTTTTGTTTCAAAAGAGAAATATACAGACTGCTTGAATCTGCTTCTAATAAGTGAAAATGAAAACAAGCATTATGTGCTGATCAAAGATTTCAATAAGTTTATGTACAATCAAACAAAGCACAAAGAAAGAAAACATTTTTGTATGCACTGTCTTCAATGCTTCAGCTCTGAAAGGGTGTTGAATGATCACAAGGACAACTGCATGCAAGTAAATGGCACACAGGCAATAAAAATGCCAAACAAAGATAACAGCATACTGAAATTCAACAACTTTCATAAACAACAGCGGGTACTATTTGTTATATATGCTGACTTTGAGGCCATCACTGAGAAAATACATGGTTGTCAACCCAACAGTGATAAATCATATACTGAAGCCTATCAGAAGCATACTGACTGTGGCTACGGCTATAAAGTTGTTTGTTGCTATGACGATAAATACAGCAAACCAGCAGCAATATACAGGGGTGAAAAGGCTGTGTACAAATTTATGGAAGCTATGCTTGAGGAGGTCAAATATTGCAAGAATGTTGTGAAAAAAAATTTTAACAAACCATTGAAAATGACTAAAGATGATGAAGAGAAATTCCGAAAAGCCAAAGTTTGTCACATCTGTGATAAGAAATACACTGACAAAGATATCCGAGTCCGAGATCATTGTCACATCACTGGTAAATACAGAGGTTCTGCTCACCAAGATTGTAATCTGAAACTCAGAGTGAACCCAGAAGAAATAAAAATACCAGTCATATTTCACAATCTAAGAGGCTATGATAGTCATTTTATTATGCAGGAGATTGGAGCTATTGTTAAGAAGCACACTTACAAAAACAAGAAAGGTGAAAACTGTCAAATGAATATCAATGCTATCCCAAATAACATGGAGAAGTATATGGCTTTCATGCTTGGTAACCACTTGACCTTTATTGATAGTTTCCAGTTCATGAGCTCCAGTTTGGAAAAACTTGTAGGCAATCTACCTAGAGAAGCCTTAAAATACACCTCACAAGAGTTTAAGGGAAAGGATCTTAATCTGATGGCACAGAAAGGTGTTTATCCTTACGACTACATGGACAGTTTCGATCAATTCAATCAGAAGCTGCCATCAAAAAATGAATTCTATAGCATACTGAGTGATGAGCATATATCAGATGAAGACTATACACATGCTCAGACAGTGTGGGAAACATTCTCTTTGAAAAACATGGGTGATTATCATGACCTGTACCTTAAAACAGATGTACTCCTACTGGCTGATGTATTTGAAAACTTCAGAAAAACATGCCTTGAGTACTATAAACTGGACCCGTGTCACTATTTCACATCTCCCGGTTTATCTTGGGACGCCATGCTAAAAATGACTGACATAAAATTAGAATTGATGACAGACATTGATATGTTCCAGTTCATTGAAAAGGGTATGCGTGGAGGAATCAGCTATATAGCCAACCGTTACGGTAAAGCAAATAATAAATACATGAAAGAGTATGACGAGAAGGCGCCCTCAACGTACATCGTGTATCTTGATGCTAATAATTTGTATGGTTGGGCTATGAGTCAATATTTACCAACCGGTGGTTTCAAATGGTTGACACAAAAACAGATCAATAATTTAGACCTGGCTGTCTATAAAAAAGACAGCAACAAAGGTTTGATTCTTGAAGTTGACATGAAATATCCTGAAGAATTGCATGATCTTCACAATGACTATCCACTGGGACCGGAAAAGGTCAAAGTGACTGGGGACATGCTATCAGATTATTGTAAAAACATAGCGAAGAAATATAAAATATCAACTGGTCTGGTACATAAACTGATACCAACATTAAGCAACAAAGAAAAATACGTGCTCCATTACAGGAACCTCCAATTATATACTGATCTCGGTTTGAAAATAACTAAAATCCATCGAGTGTTAGAATTCAATCAGTCCGCGTGGCTTAGGCAATATATTGATTTCAATACTGAAAAACGTAAGAATGCTAAAAATGCTTTTGAGAAAGACTTTTTCAAGCTGATGAATAACAGTGTATTTGGCAAAACGATGGAAAACCTAAGAAAGCGAGTAGACGTCAGATTGGTGACTGATGAGGAGAAGCTATTGAAATTAGCCAGTAAACCGACATATGTTAGCAGTAAAATCTTCGATCAAAATCTAGTAGCTGTTCATAAGATAAAAGAAACACTCACCCTGAACAGGCCGGCATATGTGGGTATGTGTATTCTAGACCTTAGCAAGACACTGATGTACGATTTCCATTACAACTACATCAAAGAGAAATATGGAGATGAAGCAAAATTATTATTCACAGACACAGACAGTTTGACCTATGAAATTGAAACCCAAGATGTCTATAGAAATTTCTGGAAGGATAAAAATAAATTTGATAACAGTGAATATCCTGAAAGCTCGCCATTCTCCGATAAGAAGAATAAAAAAGTTATTGGCAAATTCAAAGATGAGGCAGCAGGAATACCCGTTTGCGAATTCATCGGTTTACGATCGAAGATGTATAGCTATATTAAAGATGATCAGAAAGGAGGGAAGACAGCAAAAGGTATTAGTAAGAATATTATTAAGAATAACATCAAACATGAAAATTATAAAGAGACACTATTTGATAATAAACAGATGCATCATAGAATGAAAACAATTAGAAGTCAGAACCATCAACTTGGAAGTTATGAGATAAATAAAGTATCACTCAGCTGCTTTGACGACAAGCGTTATATTCATGATAATGGCGTGACAAGCTTTGCTTATGGTCATTATAAAATCTAGCTGTTGACGTCACGCCATATGATTTTTGTGAGTTTTAAAATACTGCCCTCTTTGGGGGGGTTTCCCTTTCGAATGAGTCATCAAACTACGTCAGATTTTTCGCTTTTTACACATGCGTATTATTTTTTATCTTTGTAAATTTCATTTATGTACCACAAGCATAAAAATGAAAATACAAACGAAAATATAAGGGTTGTTTCACACAGATAAAGTGTGGCTTGTATATAGAGTATCTAACGATTGGAAAAAGCGGGGGCCTTTCGTTAGCGAAATGTATACAAGCCACCCCATGGAATAATGAAAAACCCCCGCCGTTATTCCATGGGTTGAAAAATAAAAAAAATGAAAAATAAAAAAATGAAAAATAAATAATCACCCTTAGATGGTGTCGGATTGTTGGGTAGAGCTATAGTGGAAGCTTAGGCTTTGACAGAAGCGCCGGTTCAATCTCAAGCCGGAGGGTGAAAAAACAAATAAACAAATAAACAAATAATTGGCCCCAAGAGGGTCTGATAGGGCCAGAGCGGAGTGGAGGTGGGAAAGACATAAATGATAGTGCTCTGGTGGTGTGGAGGTGGGAATTCAAAAAAACAAAACAAAAAAAAACCTCTCATGAGGGACGGGTGGTGATTCAAATTCCAAATTAAGTCCCTCATGAGAGGTTCTGGTGGCCACCAGTTTTGCTATTTTTTTTCTGCAGCTATAGGCGATGACTCATTCCCTGTTTTCCGAGAATGTCACGCTTGGTGATTTTTCCGAGAATGTCACGCATTTTATGAAGTGTGCTGACCTTGGTTCCATCAGATTGAACAACTATAGATTCCATCAAATTAAATAACTATATATTCCATCAAATTAAATAACTATATATTTCATCAAATTAAATAACTATATATTCCATCAAATTAAATAACTATATATTCCATCAAATTAAATAACTATATATTTCATCAAATTAAATAACTATATATTCCATCAAATTAAATAACTATATATTCCATCAAATTAAATAACTATATATTCCAGAATACGAGACCAGAAGGCAGTAGTAGTTTGGGGAAAATGAGATCAAATGATTTCGTACCCCAAACACTATACTACTGACTGGTGATCTGAACATGGGTGACAACAAAATTACAAATGTAGCAGCGCCAACAGCAAACAATGATACAGCCACAAAGGGGTATGTTGATACTGAAATTGCTGGAGTTACTGGCATTGATGTTTCACCATTTCTTAAAAAAAGATGGAAGTGTTGCAATGACTGGTGATCTTGACATGGGTGACAATAAAATAACAAATGTTGGATCTCCAAACTCTGATAAAGATTCTGCCAACAAAAAGTATGTTGATGACCTTGTTCTTTCAGCATCTGGTACCCAACGCAACCCATTCGCTTTTCTGTTAAAAGACAAATCCAAGTCTTCTGCAGTCAGTGGTGTGGAAAACCTTCAAATTGAGAATTTTGACAGATCACCTTATCACATAAACAAGTCATCATTGTCTTTTTTCATCAAACGAAGTGGTAACTTTACATCCAAAATTCGTTTTAATGTGACATCTTTAAGAAACAGTCAGTACACTTTTGTTGTTGAGTTTTACTCACCATCTGATCCAAGAAGTGCAACAGTCGAAATGTTCCTTCCAACTGTAAATATACGAGATGCGGGACAGCCGTTTCAAAAACCTTTTCTCAAAACACCACACGTTGATGGTTACATGAAAAAACTTTTCCAGATAGAAAAAACCAGTGGTGGTCAAGCGGCGATTGAGGTGGAACTTTCCAGCACAGCTCCTGCGTCTAACACCAAAACACATATCATCGTTTATGGGGCCTATGGCTATCATACCAATTTGTCTTACTTTCTCCATGACCCGGCTTATGAAATTGAAAACGGCCATGTTGCATTTGGCAGTAATATTGACATGAAACTAAACAAAATCCTCAACCTGCAGGATAACCCTCAAACCCACAAGATGCTGTAAACAAAAGTTATGTGGACCAGAGGTTGCAAACCAAACTCGATACGATTGCACAACAAAATATGAATATGAACAACAATGCCATTACTGATCTTGCTCCACCCGTCAACGCAGACGATGCGGTGACAAAACTTTATACTGACGAATATTTTCTCCGACGAGACGGTTCGACTGCGATGTATGGCGATTTGTCAATGGGTGGAAATAAAGTGACGAATTTAGCGGACGTGGTGAATGAAACTGATGCAGTGAACTTTAGAGTTTTAAATCGAGCTTCACAAACCATCAGAGCAAACACTTTATTATTGAATGGAACAAATGCGATGGCAGCGGATATGAAACTTGGAGGGCATAAAATCATTAACTTAAAAGAAGGAACAAATAAAACCGATGCCGTAAATTTAGATCAATTAGAAAAAAGTCATATTTCATCTGCTTCTCATCCAAAGAATGCTTTCAAATATTTGATGAATGATATCGATTAAGTCAGTACTGAATATGGCTTGAAAGTTAATGGATATGTCAATTTACCTCGTTCACCACATTTGATTTCAAAAAAGGTCATTGATATAGACTTGAATAAAGAAGCTAATCATATTTACAGAGCTAGAATTGGATTTAATATGTACACAATAAAAGATGGAAAATACACATTTATTCTTGAATGGCTATTTCCTGATTATGAAGGAATGAGTCTTAGTAGTGTAACATTCAGTGCAACTGGTGGAATTACAATTCATAAAACTGTAGGGAGAAAATTTGATAACAGAAATGAAGATCATTCGAGATATTTATTATGGATTGAAAAACCTTCAGTAAGTTCACCACCTGAATATTTATATTGTACGATTCATATTAATGCTAACCCAACTTATCCAAATAAGTACAAAGTTCATTGTGTTGCATATGGTATTGATTTTGAAGCAGCAGACGTTCCATCAAGTGTTTGCGACTTCGCAGAAGCTTATAAAATCGTGAATGAAAAAATGCAATTACAAACTGATTTAGATTTGAATGGACATGCCTTGATTAATAATTCATCAAACTTATTTGACGGTCAAAATGGTGAATTGACAATGCTAAATAATATTAATATGAACAGCTTTCTTATAAGTGAGGCTAAACTTGGTGGTGATTTAAATCTGAATGGCTATACAATTCATAATAATAGTTTGAATCTATTTCGTTCAAGCGTTACAGGTGTAATCATGGAAACAGCTTTCGATTTGGGTGGATTTGCTCTTTACAGACCGAAATTAGGAGGTGATCTAAATTTGAATGGGAATGGAATAATCGGTCAAATACAATATTTAAATTGCTCTGTCGAAGCCAAACAAGGACATAATAAGAATGCTTTAAAGCCTGCATTGATAAATGGCTCTGATTTTTTAGTCATTCATAACAATAACTTTTATATTAAGAAAATGTATATCATACAAGGAACAAAACCCGGAATATTTTATTTCAAGACAAAAGCTTAAGGTGGTGGGCCTTTGCCATTACCAGCAACTATTTATGAACACAGACAATCTTCTTTGAGTAGAAACATCACAACGGTTAACGTCAACAAATCATTATCGAGAGGCTATCTTATAATTGACTATTCACATCCCAATAGTAGAGAATTTGATACAGCATTCACACTTGAAGTGGTCATGAATTAATCTAAAATAATATTATATGGGTGTATTCAATCATTCACTAAATCAAGACAATAAAGGTGATAAAGGTGATATAGGTCTAATTGGTCCACAAGGCCCACAGGGTCCACAAGGTGATGGATTTACATTAACACAAGATGGGCATTTTGATATTGGAGGAAATAAAATAACTAATGTTGATGAAGGAACATCAGATGATGATTGTGTAACAAAAAGACAACTAGATTTGAAGTTAGATAGAGCAACTTTTGTTATTTCAAATTCACTGCCTGGTATACCTGTTCTTGATGGAATTTCAATTGCTTTGATACCAGCTCTGTCTGTATTGACAACTGATGCTGATGATAGAGTTTCTAGTTGGCTGGATCCTGTTAATAATGTCACTTTTACACAAACTTCTAATTCGAAAAAACCATTGTTACTGAGAGATTCAGTCAAGAAAAAGTTTTTCATACGTTTTGATGGCAGTGATGACTACTTGGAGAACAGTTCATTTGATGTTTCTAAAGTTGCTGGACGGAGTGGAAATACTTGTACTGTTATAATCATTGCAAACACAAAACAAACAAAATATCAATCACAATTTCAATGGGGTAAGGGTGCTGTTAGATTTGGTGTTCATCTGCCTTGGATTAATGGAGCATGTTATATTGATTTCGGTTCTACATCAAATGGAAGACTTGCTGTTTCTTCTTTGGCTAATCTGACGGGAAATATTGAAGTTTTTACTGTTCGAGTTGATGGTCATAATATGGAATTTTTCAGAGGTATTTTATCAATGACACCAGTTGGAACAGGATCAATTTCATCAACATTGACTGGTAGTGCACAAGAAATGTTTATTGGTTGTCAAGTTCATACAGATGGTTCTGCAATTAATTTTTGTGAAATGGACCTTTATGCTTTTGCTGTTTGGCAGAAATCACTAACTAACCAAGAACTGAGAAATATGTATCGTTTCATTGAAGATTATTTTGATCTTCAAATTATATAATTGATTATTATATGATGAAAGACATTATTAAATACGTGAAATATTTATTCAAAGATACTAAAAAACAATATCCATACATTAATGAATCAATTTTGAAATCAGCTATGGTTTACCAATATTTGTATCACAAGCATTTCAATAAATTAATTACAATTTGTGACATTTTGCATGAGCATAATGATATTGGTCTTATCGGCCCAGGTAGTGGTTGCTTGACATATTTCTTGGAACATACTCTTGGTTGGATTGATACATTACAAACACATGGTATACTTCATGATGCTTATGGAAGATTTTATAACAGTTATTCATTAGATCGGGGATATTGTTATGCCATATCTAAGCACCTCACAACAAAGCGAAGAAAAAGATCTCCATTATGCGGCCAGATGTCAGGAATACTGTATTGTATTTTTAATAGAATTATTATATAAATGATATGTATGTCAGTCAAACGTAAGAATATATTCAACTGGAATCATATTTCAGATGAATTAACAGAAGATCAGGTAAATGAATTAAAATCCTATTACCGAACATATCACAGAAAGTGTTGGGCTCATAAACAGGCGGTTAAACGGTTCAAAAAATGGAAATTACTGGGGAATTCCTTGTCTATCATCTTTGCAACTGGAGGTCTCGCCACAAGCGTTGCAACAGGTGGTGTTAGTTTGGTAGCCATCAGTACAGCAGCACTTTTGATACAAGGGTGGATGAAGCATAAAAACCTAGATTTGAAAATCCAAAATTGCACATATGCTTATCAAAGCTATCAACATCTACTCAATTCAATAAAAGACAAGTTGAGAAGTGGTGATTTTGATGCTTCAAGTATACAAATCTCAATGAAGAATATCGATGATTATGTGACTGATAATAGTCCAATTATTGATAAGTACCTACTGAAATATGATGAAAAATTCACTGCTTGATAATACGAATAATCTTATCAAATCTCAACAATAGAATCTCAACCCAATATTGATCATAAAATCCAAGCGTCTTTTTTGATCTAATAACTTTTATTTCATCAAATGGAAGATCAAGCATTAAAAATATTTGCTTAAGCATAAATTTCGTACTTATCATCCTTTTACGATTCTTATTCACCAAGGGAAGCACTTTGTCTATCTCTTGGAATATTTTCAATATTTTACCCTTATCTTTTACAGAAATTTGAAATCTATTCTTGTGACATATACCATTTATCACATTTTCAATATGGTACTTCCGGTGATATACAGATTTTCGCTTTATTTTATACATATTATTATGAAAGTCAACGTACTCCTTACAATAGTCATAGCCGTGGACTGAACCACAATTTAGACAAACATTTTCACCATCATCATTAAACATTTTCTGTTTATCACAGCAAGGTGCTTTCACACTTTTAACAACTTTGACCAATAGCTGATCACAAAAAGGACATGTCAACTCCCCCATATTCTTCAATTCATTGTGGATTACTAAATTACAACTCATCTATATTATTATATGAGATATTATTTCTTTATGCAACTAACACATGACGTCACGTGAGAAATAATAGCTATAGGCGATGACTCATTCCCTGTTTTCCGAGAATGTCACGCTCGGTGATTTTTCCGAGAAAGTCACGCATTTTAATAAACTATAGATGAAGTGTGCAGACCTTGGTTCCATCAGATTGAACAACTATAGATTATATAAGATTGACTATATATTCCATCAAATTAAATAACTATATATTCCATCAAATTAAATAACTATATATTCCATCAAATTAAATAACTATATATTCCAGAATACGAGACCAGAAGGCGAGTAGTATAGTGTTTGGGGAAAACGAGATCAATTGATTTCGTACCCCCAAACACTATACTACTCTGTTATTACACTAATTGAAAAGAAAAGGAAAGATAAGCCAAAAATTGGTAATTGGCGACCTATTTCGTTAATAAATGTTGACGCTAAAATTGGCTCGAAAGCTATTGCCACAAGAATTCAGAAGGTGCTACCTGACATAATACACTTCAATCAAAATGCCTATGTGAAAGGTAGAACCATTCTTGATGCAGTGAGAACTATTGATGACATTTTAGAGTACACGCAAAGGAAAGGGATTAACGGACTATTAGTGGCTATAGATTTCCAGAAGGCATTTGACTCAGTCAGTCGCAGATTTATGTTCAAGGCGCTTTCTGCTTTTAACTTTGGCCCGTCTCTGATCCATTGGGTAAAAACATTTTATAATAACATATCTAGTGCCGTTATGAATAACGGTTACACAACAACCCCCTTTCAAGTTCTTAAAGGTGTTCGTCAAGGCGATCCACTATCGCCATATTTATTCATAATTTGTTTAGAAATTTTAGCTATTGACATACGCTGTAACAAAGAGATTCAAGGAATTTTGGTGGACAAAGAAGAGATAAAATTAGAGATTTTTGCAGATGATTTGACAGTCTTTCTTAAAAACTACACTTCGCTTAATGCTTTGTTTGCCACTGTGGAAAGTTTTACTTTATGTTCTGGTCTTCAAATTAATTATGAAAAGACGGAGGCAATGTTCTTGGGAAAACAAGATCCAAAAGTAGCTCCTGCAGTATCCTCCGTTAGAAATATTTCCATTAAGAAGGCTGTTAAAATTTTAGGAGTTCATTTCACGTATAATGAAATCCTTTGGAAAAAGCTGAATTTTGAAGATATTTTAAAATCCATTCGTGAAAAGTTGCATCTTTGGAACTGAAGAAATCTAACAATTATCGGACGAATTCAAATTGTTAAGACATCTGTTATACCAATCTTTATGTATAGAGCTGGTTTAGTATGTATACATAAAGACATAATTAAAGAAGCAAATAAAATTATTTTTAATTTTATTTGGAAAGGAAAAGATAAAGTTAAACGCTCAACCCTTATAAGTGATGTGGAAAATGGTGGACTAAGAGCACCACACTTGGAATCAATCATTAAAACACAGCGAATCATGTGTTGTAAAAAATTTGCTGACGCTCAACCAAACAGTTGGAAAACAATCCTCTTGCATTATTTAAAACCTGTAGGAGGGAAATTACTTTTAGGGTGTGGATATGATATTAAAAAAACTTGCAATTAAACTACCAAAATTTTACGAGGAATGTTTTCAGTTTCTCTCCGAGTATTCTGTAGCCGGGGCCGGAAATATTGAAATTTTGGATAACAACACTAGAGCCAACATAATTGTTTGGAGCAACAAACACATCTGCATTGATGGAAAGTCAATTTTTCACCATGCTCTTTTCGAAAAGGGAATAATCACGCTTGAAGATATCATAAGTGATCATAATGATTTTATTGTCAAGGGGAATCCATATAGGTTGGGCTTCACTCCTATGGAAGTGTTTTATTTGAGGCAAATTCTCGATGCGTTACCGGTGCAATGGCAGAATTCTTTGAGGTCCTGTGGAAACAAAGGTGGAAACGCTTTTGTCCTCAACGATTTCATCAAGCTTTGGTTAAAGAACAAACAAGTGCGGCTTGATAAACTGATTTCTAACAACAATTTTGGTGTAATACGATCTAAGTATGAAACCACCCCAACTGCGCAATCAAAATTCACTGAACATTATTCTAGTGTATACCTAGATTGGCAAGAAATATATAATTTACCTTTTAAGGTGGTCCTTGACACCAAATCAAGGGAATTCCAGTATAAAATTCTAAACAGATACTTGACAACGAATTCCTTTCTTCACAAAACCGCCGACCGGTTAGCTCAGTGGTAGAGCACCGGACTACCGTGCGGGAGGTCGTGGGTTCGAACCCCGGCCGGACCAACACTCAGGGTCTTTAAATAATATTGAGGAGAAAGTGCTGCCTTTGTAATGACATCTACAAACGGTTAGACTTTCTAGTCTTCTCGGATAAGGACGATAAACCGTAGGCCCCGTCTCACAACTCTTCATAATTCTCTGATTCTGTGGGACGTAAAAGAACCACTAGGGACGCAACAAAACTCTGGCAGTGACCATCCCTAGTGTCTGTCTTAATTTGATATTTACATTACGGGGGCACTCATAACTCATCTTCATTAATTGTAAACTGCGTTATAAGCAGTCTGGCAAAGTCCCCCGGCCAGTGTTGTAATGCGCATTTGAATATTGCATAGAAAATGCGCAATATAAATGTGATATATTATTATTATTATTATTATTATTAAAATTGGTTTAATAGCCTCATCTTTATGTTCATTCTGTCATGCAGAGAGCGAGTCCCTTGAGCATTTATTTATTTCATGTTCTTTTACCCAGAGTTTCTGGCTGGAGTTTATTTGTTGGTGTAAAAATATGGGTATAATCTTAGAAGAACTCTCTCAAACGGATAAGCTTTTTGGAATTTGATATATGAATAATACTCAATCAGTTATTAATTACAGCTAAACAATACATTTATGATTGTCGTAGAAATACTGTTCGACCATCCTTGAGAGTGTTCTGTATCAAGTTATCCTACGTCTATCAATTAGAATCACAGATTGCTAAATTGAACAACAAAGAGCATAGTCATATTCTTAAATGGAGAAAATATATTAATAGCTTAAGTGTCGCGTAAGCACATCCTAGCAGTTAGTTTTCCCTTTGTAGCGATGCTTGTAGTAATTAATATACGCGATATGTTACTTTCGGGTAAACAACACGTAAGCAATACTGTCTTATTTCTAGTTTGTATGCACGCTTGTGTGTGTGTGTGTGTGTGTGTGAGTTTGTAGGTAATTGTAATTATTGTAATGTAATTATTGCAAGTAATCTATACATGTAGTATTGTTAAATATTGTGTCATGTAAAGCAAATAAAAATTGTTTAAAAAAAAGTATCACAAGACGAGCACAAAATGGCGTCTTGGTTCTTTCTCACTGGTTTGCTACACTCGCCACATGGAAACTTGGGCTTACCTTTGCCTTTCGTAGGGCCAGGGTTCGACGATATATCGCCGCAGACGAGTAGGTCCCGTTGTATTTGGAAGGTACTCGCGCCGTTCGTGCTGTACTGAACTCTACCAGTGAGATATCGGCTCGCTCTAGAACGACGTATGAAAGGAACATTGACCACATGCTTTTCTAGAAAGAACGCGTGTGAGGCCTTGAATCTGCATTCTATATGCGAATACGGACAGATAGAATCCTTGTATTCAAAAGTTAGGTCAGGTAATACCCGAATAATAACGCAGAGGGCAAGAATCAAGCCAAAGTTACGAGCACTCAATCTATAAACATTTTTGTTCACTTAATTAGTGCTGCACACGTCTATTCAATGCAGAAAGACTATAATCATTTTTAGCTCATGGATGACGTAGCTATGCCATGACGTATAGAAGGCACTTTGTTGTCACTCACTCACTCACTCACTCACTCGATTCCGATTAAGTTATTCATTAAACTTGGATGAAACATTTCTTCTGTGCGTCCCCAAGTAAGTATTGTATTTGTCCCCACAGTCCTCTTTGCTCAAGGTTTGCAAGTTTCAGGGGGTAGTAGAAATGCGTAGATTCTTGCTCGACTGTTTATGTATCATGAAATGAATGTGACTAATGGCGCAAGATCAGAGCATGTGAAGATTGTAAAGCGGATGATTTTTCGTCCGATCCTCTGGAATGTGGAAAGCTAATATGATTATGTACACAAGCTGCGAGAACTGAAGATGGCGATCGACGAAGATTGACGCTGATATCTTAAAAGAGATGATGAAATTGCTTTTAAAATTTCCTACCGACGATTGTTCTTGTCACCCGAAGGAAGAATGTAGCAGGGAGATATGAATGTCTTAATAATCAAAACAAGTTATTTCGATGCCACTAGCACAGAAGAGCATGGTTGGAGTTCAGGACAAGAAAACAGAGAGAAAACAACGCCAAAAGCATATATTTATATAACAAAACTAGGCATGCTATAGCTACCGAGTGTTTGGAAATAAATTTTCCAGCAACCGAAAGCAAGGAAATAAAACATTTCCTATCCTCAGGCGCTTAAGGCGAGGACCAAAAGCAACTACCGTAATTCGTTTGAGCAAAGGATTGGAACATTCAGCAATGGATTGAATACCCATCGCATGATGAGTACTGCGTGTTGTTGCATATCAGGTTAAAGCTTTGACACAACATACATCTATGTTATTTGCCGGCCTTGGTCGGTCCGCATTTGGAAAACTGTGCCATAGGTCTCGGAGAGGGCCATACTCGAGACCGAGGGTACAGTTTTTCCCAATATGGACCGACCAAGGCCGGCAAATAACGTGTTTATTTTTTCGTGGAAAAACTGGTTTATAGGCGAGGTAATCAATCTAGGACGGGCAAACTCCGTTTATTATTACGCGCGAATTTACACTGCTGTTTAAGTCGGTGAAAAACAAAATACAACTGAACAAAAGTTTTCAAATTTCTCGCCTTACCGCATGATTATCGAAATCGTAATGGAGAACTTTAACAAGCACTTTAAGGTCAGAAACCTAAAATGTATTAGAGGAAGTTTATATACCTTGCAGGGTTTTTAACATTCTCTAGTATTATGCAACTGAAGACAGTGACTGTAGCGTGAAACCTTTGCCTCAACAAAAAGACATAAATTGAACGATAAGGAAAAATTAGTTTCTTCTTGTTTCCTCTTAAAATAAGGACAACGACAACTTTGTGTGGCTAAAACTGGGGAAGTGGGTGACAAAGTGCTCAATTAATGATTTAGCCCCATGAACCCCTGGAGTGTGAAGAAAAACAAAACCTACAGCCGAAGGGGATGCACACAGTGGATAAAGAGGAGGGAGTGGGCCTTCTCTCAGGGCCACTGTGAGCATACCTGGGTAGAGAGGAGGGAGTAATGGGCCTCCTCTCTGATTGGAGGGAGTGGGCCTCCACTAACCTAACTCCAGGGGGTAGAGACGGAGGGAGTGGACCTCCGGAAATCGAGTCTATGGGGGCAGGAGTGTGACGAGAGGAGCACTTCATCTCCATTCCCATGTTTATTTGGCCAGCTTAAACATTACTTACATAGAACTGAATTCTATAAACGAAACTAATAATTCAAAAATCAAAAAAATATCCAGTACTACACTGGAACTGATGAACCAGTGAATGTTCATTGGAATAGGCACCCATATAAAGAATCATGCATAGTAGTCTATATAAGAAATCATTTATAGTAATGTACATGTATATAAAGAGTGATAGATGAAGAACTTAAATCTAGTATTTCTTAGTTTTATCAAAAACCAGTGACGTAACTTAACCAGTCTCCACTTCGGAATGATACATATCATTAATAGCATTGTTATTATTGTTATTTCCCTTTTTTTCCTTTCTTTCTTTCTTTTTTTTTTTTGTATCTCATTGGTACCTAAAGTATTGTTCTTATTTAGAATTTGTTCATCGAAGCAATCATAAGTCCTAATGTATATTGTTCGCAAACAAAATTAAGTAAAGTCAAGTGTACACAACGCAACCTTAAAGAAATACGCAGTTTCTGTTAGATTACTACACTACTGCTGCATCTAGCGAATACCTTACTTATTAGAATCAACGCAGATATCTCACTTAATCTCTTAGGTTGCTGCACAGAATCCAAATGCAAGACTCAACATAAGTGTACTATTGGGTTCTTGATAACTCTATCTCAGATGTTGGAGGGTTCTACTTAGCAAATTATATTGTTATTAGCAAATAACAAGAATAAGAATAACAATAAATAAATAAAAATGAGTGAGCAAAAGCTTTGGGTGGGAGGGGAGGGAGCAGAGAATATTTCTAAAAACAAAATGCTGGCTGGACTATTTGTTTATTTCGCGTGGGAACGAAAGAAGACAGCAATCAAATTTTGCAAGCATGTATTTAGATGACAAGGTTCCTTCTGATTGGATGACTTAAGGATTCTCACGTGAGGTCAACATGAGGTCAGTGATTGGGTGTACGGTTCAGCAAAACTTCAAGCTCACAATAGAACAAGAGTTGTTGATTAACTGAAATTTATTTCATATGTTCAATAAATTGTGATTTAAACTTAACAAAACGTCGATTTATGAATTAAAAAAGAATAAAATTCAAAGCAAAGAAACCGATTAAACCCAATAAAATATGGTAAAGCTCGTAAATTAAAACTACGGTTATCGCTTCAACAACGCGCAACAACAACAACAAGTGCAAAATTTGTACAACACCACAGAGACGGAATGTCGTGACAACAAAATACAAACGTATACTCTGTTGTTCGAGTAAATCGTGAAAAGACCTCGCTTATACAAGAGAAACAAAGAATTAAAACCTGAAATGGCGTTCACAGCGGCCAATTTGTAATAATATATAAGCTTAAATGGCGGTAAGCGAAGCTACAACTTTAAAATTAAATTCGGATGACTACTCAGTTGAGTATACTCGCTTTTTTTCAGAAATTGCAACGATTTTAATCCCACCACTTGTTTCTTCATCCACTAAACAATCATTCATGGTTAGTTTAAAACATCATTTACGCCAATTTTGCCCTTTCACTTCATGAAAATTCTCGCTCGCTCCCAAGTTTGCTTCAAAATCAGCAGCAGTCCGTACTCGGGGTCTTGATGGGAAAATCCGGACCGCTGCTGCGCGCACAACCAGCCAATCAGATTCAAGGATTTAGGATTCCGGACCGCAGAGATGCTTCAGAAAAAATAAAACATTGTAATCATTACACTGAATCAACGTAAACAAAGTAACCAGCAGAGCTTTTCTACCAAAAAATCCTGTATTTAGACATGCAGCACATTTGTTTGGGGAGAAAAATATGATCGATTTTAGTGCTTAAACTGAGACAGGCACGTATTGAATTCTTATTTATCGAAGATGAGATCAATTACACTCATGATTACTGAAATGTCGGAAATAGCTTTCCAAATCGGAGGTATATCACAATGGAGGCTATTTTTATTCAATGGTGTGTAAATGAAAGCCGCGTATTCTGAAATCTACCCCCCAAAACACCGATCTTGTTCAGAGAGTCTGTATCCTTTGGCTAAATAAACGATCAGTATAAAAATTATTTTTGAAAGTAATTCAGTATTGTGGCAAAAACAGTTACCATGCTGTAACTTTTGGGGTGTCACACAACGCTTTCTTTGATGGGAGGTTGTGTGCGGGAGAGAATACGTCACAACCTGTCTAGCTTGAAGACTCTTGGAAAGAGATTGCATTACTAGACAAGTGTAGATCACAATTAGTGTAGCAAGATGCATCCATGAGCTGGCTCAGAGGAGCCTTTGATTTTCTGTAGAAAGCCTATTTCTGGCACCATGCACTTCTTGAGTCAAAAACATTGTCTGAATCCAATTCTTCATGTCAGCAATTTTTGTACATGTATTTCAGTATCATGCATTGCAAGCAACTGTGGGTTTTCCCATTTTGTAATTTTCAGGCCTCAGAATGAATACATGTCACCTGACACGTACTAGTTCCTTAAGACAAATACTTATTTCAGGAAAACTGAGTGAATTCTGATCCCTTTTCCACACAGTCTTGGCATTTAAAACAGCACATTTTCACAAGAACAGCATTTTAAGAATTAATGGAAGCAGCTGTAAAAAATCTGCTGATTGGATCCCAAAGCTTCTGATCGTAAATTGTCAACTGAACCAGAAATAACATTTACCACAAACCTTTTTACACTTTTTTTTCAAACCATACCCTATTTCAGACCAAAATGGTCAAAATTGATACCCTATTTCAGACCAAAACGTCTAAAAAACCATACCCTTTGGGGCCGCACATACCTATATAGCCCAAATAAGGGAGTACCGGCCACACCCCCCGCCCCCCACCCATTCCCCGGGTTTTGTGCCAACATTAGGGCGAGCCTGGTAGCTTGGAATGAATAGATCAGTGTGCAGTGAAACTATTTGGTCGAATTTAAGAATTTTCGAGAAAGCGTGTTTGATCTTTATGCGCCGGGAAATCAACAGGCTGGCCAGTAAATAATTTTTATACGACTTTTGAGGTGGAAACACAGACCAATGATGCATGTGCGGTGAAAGGTATTTTCCCGGGGTATCCAATCGATGAAATCGATAATCGATGACAATGGATATCAATCGATTCCAATCGATATCAATTAATCGATTGATATTGATAATCGATGACCAATCGATGGCGAAGATTCGTGTGGTTATCGATTGGTATCGATTATCAATACCAATCGATAGATAAATTGGTATCTATTGGTTGCAGATTGACGGAACCGGAATCGACGCATAAAAAATATTACTTTGTACGCAGTAATTGTAAACACGTTTCATTTTAATGTTAACAGGAGAACAATACTCTCTTCTTTCTCTTTAACGTTAACGCCCAGTCCACAGGAATCCGGGATTTTTTTTTTTGACAACTTAAAAGTTTGTTCCATGGTCCAATCTATAGACTTCAAAAAACGGAAAGTGGTTGATTCGTGCCTTCACAGAAAAATTCTGGTAACAGAAGTTGCACTTTTGCAAACAATGAAATTGCCAACAACAGCAGCATGAGTTGTTGTAAAATAATGAATAAAGCAGCAATACCTATCCCAATAAGAACGAACCTAATCGTGCTTAAAACAAAAATCACATATATACAAGGCGCCAATTGTGTCTAAAAGAAATAAAATATAAAGCAAAATATAAAAAAAGACGTTCCTTTTTTTCATCACAGTAGTAAGCGATGGGCCATTTTAGTTTTGGTGTTTTCCGCTCGATATTGGGGTATGTTCTGATCCACAAGCTCGGACTGTACGTGGCCGAGCTGTCCACGATGATTCACAACTTCAAAGGCGTTTCCGCGTTCTCCCCTCTTCTTGTTTGCAGTGAACCCTTCACCGACGTCCACCTCAAAACGGCAAAGATGATAACCTTTGACGATGCACCTAATATTCAGTAAAACCTCTACCCGGACGTCTTGCATAGACAGGCAATGACGGCCAAGTGGGTAATTGGAGTACACGTGCAACGGGGTATATTCTTTGCGTTGAGAAGACTGGGTCTGAATTTGTTTTACCAATTTCGTCCCCAGGACTTCCTAAAAATGGCAGATGATCGGACAGGTAGCGTGCGTGACGTCTATTCGAGGTTGCTGAGCCAATCGATAGCAATCGATGAACGATCTTTGTGTGGTTATCGATTGGTCATCGATTGGCCGATATCAATCGATTCCAATTAACTAATTTTATCGATTGATATCGATTGATCGATTGGATTTCCGATCATCGGTTTCCATCGATTGGATACTCCGGGTCTTTTGCAAAACGAGTGTCTTTTGACGCCGCCGTACGCGCGTGTTGTCTGCCCATGAAACACGAAAATGTATTCATACCAAGGAAACCAAAATACCAAAAATACACCTTTTCAAAAATAGAAAACATTTGTAAAAACAGTTAGAGCTTAAATTCTACACTTCAGAAAATCACCTGACCAAGGTTAACTTCTTTCACCCAAACATGAAATTTGGACATTGCTTAAAACGCCAGATTATGTAAGCTTACAAAGCGCTTACATGTTGCTTACCTCGTCGGCTGAAAATTCTTCCCGTAATTTCATAATTGAGTGCATTAAGAGTTCTCTTTCCTTGTCATCTTTCACATAGTAATCGTGTTCCAAATCATCCTCGGTGAGTGCTCGAAAATAGCCGATAGATACATCTTCTGGAAACAAAGCGATCAAATGTCCAAGACACTCTCTCTCCAAAAAGGCATGAAGCGAGGTGTCTCTGTCTTCGCTAGTTGTGCTGCCTTCGCATCTGTGCGGTACGCCACTGTAAAGCTATCAAGCCCTCCATAGTCCTTCTACGTGCTCCTCAAACCTCGTTCATTTTCATCATTATCGGGGATCGGGGACCATATGTCAAATCTAAAGACAAAATGACTAAAAACGAAAAAAAAAATGACTCTCGATCTCATGTCCTGTAACAAGAATGTTGTTAGTGATTATTAGAAGCCAGCCTGTTGATTTCCCGGCGCATAAAGATCAAACACGCTATCTCGAAAAAACTTAAATTGGACCAAATAGTTTTAGAGGGGAAAGACATGGTCCGGATAACCGATTCTTTAAACTTGATCTTTTTACTGTGGCAACGGAGTTTACTATTCTGTTTTTTTTTTCAATGGAAGCAGCGGTTAATACCTCAGTAAATGAAATTAGTGTTATAACTACTGTGTGCAGTGATTTGGCATGGTTTGTCTAGCAATTGGTAGATACTGTCACAGTGCGTAAGGTCCAAACCCGAAAAAAACCGGAAAGAATCGGCGTGAAACAAAAGCCGGATTCGGCAGGCTAATAGGGAACGATCCAAACAACGGCTTACTGCAGCGGAAAAACACAAAATTTATCATTTGTTTTTCGTTTACTTGGGTAGTTTTTAGCTGATACATTTACGCACCCTATGTAAGGATCACACAGGGAACAACATGCCAAAATGGGTAAAAATGATACCCTATTTAAGGATCAAGAACCTCAAAAACCACACCCTAGCGCGCAGTACATATACCTACATAGCCATATGTGGGAGTACCCCCCCCCCCCGGGGATCGACACAAAGAATGTTCTCATAATCCTGGCTGCCTTCAGACCTCTGCTCTGTTGAGAATTACCAGAAAGAAATCCAGAAACTAAACCAAACTTTGGTGTGAGAAACGTTTTCGACAAATTTCGTTTAAATTTAATAACTCTAGATTGAGACTACGTATTCGTCAGGCCGTAAGGAATATACGTAAAAATAACCCAATATTTTGCCATCCAAACATTTGCACAGTTTTCACACCTCATCGAAGATGGTGTCGAAGCGGTATACCGACAATTTCGAAGGAGAGCCTCATTCATATTTCGCGAGAAAGTTGATTCTCAGTTCAACGAAAGATTGGTTATGACCGTAAGAAATTGGTTTGATGTGGGAAATTTATCTGAAAATAAAACCAAACACCACCGCCTGGAAATTGGCTCGAATTTTGATGTAATCAAAAGCCCGAATGAAGATTCGCGCTTAAAATGTCAAAGCAGGGGCGTAACCAATATTTTTCCACAGGTACGCACAATTTTCGAAATCTGCCTCTCCACCCCCTCCCCTCCCCCCTCCCCCCCTTCCACAAGTCTCTGATCTTTAATCTTTTTCACTTGCCTTCATTAAATTTTCTTTACCATCAGCATGAGGTTATGTTGTAAGCGTATGCGTTCTTACTTGCCTATGAAATGTTACCCAAGTCGTGAAATTCTGTGTTGCTTTTTTTGAGTTTATTGAAGGACTTCGCTTGTACCACATTGCACATTGTTAGGATTGCTTTCCTTGTAAAAGCACCTAGGTATGCTTAATTGAACCCTAGTTAAGTTTCATTTAGGTTGGCGCTTCGTAGAAATCTACAAAAAGACAATCAATGTGTACGTTGTACATGTGTACATCTCCATGAACTGTAGACCCAAATCCTGAGGTTATGTATAAAACCATAATTTTCTATATCTTTCGGGGCCGGATCTAGGATTTATTTGTAAGGGGTTCGATTATACGACAACTGAAGGCGGGAGTTTCTAGGGGGTGGCAAGGGCATGCTCACCCGGGAAACTTTGAAATGTTAGGCCTCGGAAATGTGATTTCCAGCTTTATTACACCCATTATGAAATCACTGGTGATCCTTGCAATCTGATTGCCTCTCAATAGTCCAATTTATTCGCAAATTGCACCATTTTTTACGCTAAATCGCATCCTTTCCGTAACCCATCAAAATGAAATAATACTAACCTATTAAATTTCATGGATAAACAAATATTAATAGTGACAAAGAAACTGTGTGATTTGAAAATATGTGTAATAAAGTGGTAAATGAACTTCGTGTTATGCAATTTTGGTCTGAAATCATACTTGTGATTTCAAACGCTAAATTTGCTACTGTGAGCGACATGCTCTATTGCTTTCAATGCTATACCTTATATTAATATTTTCACCAGAAAAACTACTTGCAACTGCAAGTTTTTAGACGTTACAATTAACGCCTTAATTTTTAGAGGATATAATTACGCCTTTGCCACTGAGGAAGAGGCAGCAGCCTCCAAACGTCTGGCGTTGAAAACTAACAGCACATTTTCAAAAAGTTCCAAAATATTTATTTATGACATCTGTGCTACACAGTTTCATCAAACTATTAATTTTAGGGGAGTCGACCGAATCCCTCCGAATAGAACCACCCTTGGATCTGTAGTCCGCACCAGGCTTTTTTATTTTAGAAATTAAAGAAAAACTTCCTTTCAATTTGTACATGTCTTCCATCCAAGAACAATAAATTAAATTCCTGAGCTATGTAAAATATACTTTCATAGCTTTCATAGAAGTTATAACTGGTTTTCCGTTACAGGCACAGAGCTTATCTTCTGTCTTTTTTTCCAATAAATTCTAAAATGGCCTCATTAAAGTCGATTTTCTCATGTTTTTGAAGTTATATGACGGATAGCGAGGACTACCTAGCAAGTGACATAGCGCTCCGTCTTGAGCCTCTTCACGCTACTAAAGCTTTGCTTTAGTTCCCTCTTTCTGCTCTGTCATTTTGTCAGTGGCGATTGCAAAGTAACAATCTGTAATTGATTCTTTGGCCATGGAAAGCTTAGCAGAGCAAAGGCAGGCCGATCCAAGGCTATAAAACGAGGTGACCACAATGGCGTTCACTCTTTACCATCCCGCTTCCTTTCTGATCGCTTTTTACCCGCCTTGTCTGGATCATTCGGTCCACCAATCGTCGCTCCTCCCTGGAAACCGACATTTTGTGTTGAAAAACACCGCCTGCTGTTTTATCAACAACACATTAAAGAAATAAGCAAAATTAAATGAATAAAACTGAGCAAATTGTGTTTTTTACTGACAACAAATTATTTTTTATGCATTTACGTTTCCAACTTTTTTAGGTACCCACGTGCGTACGGTGCGTACAGGTAGCTACGCCCCTGTATGTATGAAGAAAAAGAAAGAAAAACTAAGGATATTCTTCAGGTCCGAAACGCAAAGCACACTCTTGCTGTTCAGAAGTTTTGCCTTTTTTGCACACTAGTTTCTCCTAAGCTTGGAGTTTGCGGTTCATGTAAATTTAATGTTAAAGGATAGAGAAATGGTCAAATAAAAAGCTTTCAGTGTCAGTGGTATATGAGACGAATCAGATATGAATTGCGGAAATGAAATCAAATGAAGAAAGATCCTCGCAGTTGTGAACGCAATTTATGCAATTGCGAAAAGAAGCCTGAAAAAAATTCAGGACTTCAACGGGGTTTGAACCCGTGACGTCGCGATTACCGGTGCGATGCTCTAACCAACTGAGCTATGAAGCCACTGACGTTGGCGTTACAGTTCGGTATGTGTGTGCTTATTTGTGTCCACAATATTCATTTATACATTTCCAGGCTGATTTCAGTTGTACTCGTTCCTGTGATGATGTCGAGGCTTTCAAAACCCGGTATATGCTTGCTTTGCACATGGTTTTATCACTTTTAAGCCATGTTTTTCCATAGTTTCTGCAAGGATTTTTGGCAACCAAAATCCATAATGAGGTTTCTGCGCACAAAATGTATCAGACTGGAAGGGGGAATATGTCCATTATCCTAATTGTAGAGAAATGGGGATTCTACCAGGACTAACAAAACTCCCGTATAAAGCGGCGGCCAAGGTGCCCTTCGGGTAAGTACAGTTTGTCAGCCCGACTGTGCAATTCACACTGCTTGAATTTTTTCTTCATTTCTTCTTTGCATGATTTTTTTTCAGCTACCATCCTTTGCATGGTTTTTTTTTATTTTACCCACCCCCACCCCCCACCCCATCATTTTTCTAATGGTCCGTCCCTAATGAGCAATCTCACTTTTATCGTCACGTTTTCGCGACTGACCGTAAAGGTTTCAAAGGCAAATTTACCGCGAGAGTCACTGCGCGCTTCCGATTGTTTTATGAACAATAGAGTCGAATGGGTAAACGCTATAGTTTGCACATGTGCCAAGCCGTGAAACCCTATCTTTAACCTGGGTTAGCGCTAATCATGCTTCGAGGAACTGGGCCCGTTCAGGGGAACGTTCAGGGTTTTACTGCGGGAGCTTTTTCGTTGGTCTGTGACTTTACTAGATCATTTACCAAAAAAATTGTGCTTGAAACCTTTTTGTGAAGAATGTGAAGACTGTTTAGCGCCGTGTCTTTGTTTTCTGTTTGATTACTTGACTTCCGGAAAACCAATTCATCTAATTGGTCCTTAAGTTTTTAGTACCGTAATTCGAGAGGCTTATTTATGTTTAAGCATGTTGGGGGTGGGAAGGGCCTTATTTGAGAAGAGGGGCTTATTTAATTTAGTGAAACGCATTACCGGTAGCAAAAAATGGAGGAAGAAACAGACTTTAAAATAATACGCTTTCCTACTTCCTATTGGAGGTCGTCAAGCCGAAGACTAAAAGCTAATCCGAACTTTCAGCACACAAATAAACCATACCGGATCAGTCCACATGAAGTGTTGCAGTCGGGATTAATAACTAATATCGTCTAGAGCGGAGCGGCTTTCAATTGAATGTCGAAAGTAAATTGCGTTTGGTTTGGTTTTGCATTGCTTCGCTCTGTGATTGGCCAGCAAAACTCGCGCCGCTATTTCAACCAATGAGACTCCAATGAGAAGCAAAACCAAAACCAATCGCGACTTGCACGCGCGCTTTTTCCCCCGCTTTGCGCCGGCTGCATGTAATTACTTTGTACTCTGATTGGCTAATTGCCCTGTTTCAGTCTGTTGTGATTGGCTGGAGTAATTGCTTTTGTTTTGGTTCTACGACACTCAATTAAAAACCGCTCAATCATTAATTAATTAACTAATTGATTATGAATAAGGGGGTAGGGGAGTGGGGCTTAAAAACTTTCTTCCTCTGGAAAAGGGGGATTATTAGAGAGGGGGCCTTATTTGAAAGGGGAGCTTTTAAAATAGAGGATTTACGGTAACTGATTTAGTAAACTCACAGACTGACAACAAACTTATCAGCTTTTTAATTCTCAAAGTAAAAATCTTTTCTTTATTGGACTTATCTAGGGGGCAGAGGGGCGGAAGCCCGGGAGAACAGATAGCGGAAGAATAAGGCAGGCGGGAGTTCTAAAGCCCTATTTACAAGCAGGGAGGATGACCCAGGTGCTAGGATTACCCTCTCCACATTTCTTCTTTTTTCATCATGACAACCTGAATGGCCATTATGGTCGATCGAGTACAACGTGGAGCGATCAAATCTTCCTTTTCTCTCAGAACGGAAAATATTTCTAGTGCAGGATCGGTAAATTCTTTCATATTTCTAGCTTCTTCTAGACCGAGTCATGGGTCAAATCAAATAACCGGACTGGACCAGGGCCGTGTTTGACCATTGCAACTTGCCGTTGTCTCGCAATAAGGTAACAATTAACAGCATTTCATAACACTAGAAAGTAGCAATAAGAGGCAGTACAGACAGGAGAATCAAAGCACTTCGCAGAACTGTTCTCTTGTCGGCCATTTTGTATGCGATTAAGTTGTCCCAGGTGGAGGGGGGAGGAACAGAATAGGGAGGAGGGAGGAATGGCCCAAAAAAAGTTGGGAGGAGGGAGAAATAGGGGGAAAAGTAGGGAGGAGGGAGAAAATGTGAGGTAAACGTTTAGGGAGGAGGGAAAAATTGGCTCAGAAAGTAAGGAGAAGGGAGATTTACTCCCCTGTTCCTCCCCCCTCCAGGTGGTAGGGTAACCGTACTAGTGAAATTTTGCTTGCAAACCTGGGCTATCTTTGACCCTTCTGCTAGGTTAACTCTAACAGTAGGGTTAACCTTCCTCCTTGTAAACAGGGCCTAAAAGGACGGGAGGAGGGGAAAATGCGAAGAAGTACTGGAGATCGGGAGAAAAGGTATGGGAAACCCAAGAACAGAGTGCAGGAAGGAGGAGATTTTGTCCCCTCTACTTTCCAGCACTTTTGTTTGATGGATAATTACTACCAATATTTCTACATTATTACCTTAATAGTGGTATCAAAGAAATGCCCAGTCATAGGTGAACAAGTTATAAAACAGTTTTCGACATAATAGGTTACCATTGCAACTCTCTAACCTGTTAAAAATATCAACGCTAATAATTCAAAAACTAGCTCGGTGACGTCCATTTTTATCGTTGGGAAATAAACAGCATAATAAAATACAACTTATTGCAAAGTTTAAAAAAATGTAGGAGCTGATTCAGAACCACTCTCAAATTTTATTTTTTTAAGGTGACTCTGAATCCCATCCTATATTTTTTGAATTCTGCAAAATATTGGATCTTGACATGCTTATTACTTTTCAACCATAAAACTTGGGGGTAACCGAGCTCGTCTTTTAGTTATTTTCTCTTTAAGCCAAAATTAGGGGTCTTTTCAACAAGTTATAGTATTACTATGGTAACCTATTGGGTGAAAAAAAGTTCACTACATGTTCACCAATGATTGGACATTTGTTTGATGCCACCAGAAAGGTAACAGCTTATAAATATTGGTAGTAAATAATGTATCTAAGTACAAGAGCTGGAAGGTGCTTGAAACTGGCGAGAGCCACCTTAACTTACTTCAACCAAAATCATTGCGAAACAGGCGATCATACAAAAGCTCTTTTGTGAAACAGTGAAACATTGTTCCCAAGGTTTGCGACAAAACTTTAAATGATTTTCTTCAACATTCACTGTCTATTTTCCTTCTATTTTTGAAAAGTGGAGATTCTTTACACGTCAACTTAAGCTTGAAATTTGGAATTTGCCAGACAAAACAGCAGTTAGCAAGCTAAAGATCAGAATGTAAGGCAAACCATTTACAACCTTAAATCCCTAAAAAGCCTTTCCATCATTTTCAATGCCAGTTTGCTTACAGAGTAGACACTGCTTCTAATAACAATTAATGGGTAGAGTTGTTTTGACAAAACAGTAAAACTGGTAGGGTTTTGTTGACAGCAGCAAACGAGCAGGCTTTTGGTCCATAACAGGTTGAGTCTGAACAAGAAAAGTGTCCAATTGTTAGCGTTTATTGTTAGGCAAACCATTTACAACCTTAAAGCCCTGAAAAACTTGAAATTTGGAATTTGCCAGACAAAACAGCAGGTAGCAAGCTAAAGATCAGAATGTAAGGCAAACCACTTACAACCTTAAATCCCTAAAAAGCCTTTCCATCATTTTCATTGCCAGTTTGCATTGAGTAAAACTGCTTCTGATTACAGTTAATGTGTAGAGTTCTTTTGACAACAGTAAATGTGTGGGGTTTTGTTGACATATTAGGCAGAGTAACAAGGAAACAGTGTCCTATTGAGTTACTGTTTCTTTAATTGCTTTTGTTACATTAGATATGCCTCAAAGAAGCTTTAATTAACATAAACCCTCTCATGGGAAATACAATGGAAATCTTACAATAGTTATCAGTATACACGATAAATGGAGTATATGTTTTTAAATTGATGTTAAAGAAAATGGTTATCCTTTGTCTAGAAAGTGTTTGGGTCTAACAAAACATTAAAATTTATATGACAAACACGGAACTAAAGTGTCCTTATTGCATGGATACGACTACACCTCTGCAAAATATCGCAATCTACTTTCTAAGTAATGATAGTTTGACACAACAGTTTTAAGACCAAAGCTTACTGCTCAACCTTGTCCTCTTTTATCAATTATTACTAATTTATACAATCACGTTTTAAATGGATGTATGCAGTGAATTCCATATTTACATTTTGTATTAAGGAGGGTTGCCGTTGCCTTCAAGTGCAACTGATTAACAAACCAACAATACTATTTGTGTACTGATGTTTCCGCTGTCGTAGTATCCTGCACCTTGTAATAATCCTTTGACTCGTCCACTTTGTTCAAATCAAAGTATTCCACCTTCTGCAGCAACATCTCTTCCACTCGTTCAACTAGATCATCAAAGCTCGGCCGTTCATGAGCAGTTTCCCTCCAACACTCTGTCATCAAGGTGTAACTGGAAGGGAAATCAAAAACAGTGACTTCTCTCTATCCTGAACAGCAAAATAGTGATACAATATAAAGTGTGCACAACTTAACCTTTCAAGCTTAGACTCAAGCTATCATTACAAAGTAGTGGCTTTGATCTTTTCTTTCACTGTCAACAGACTACTCTTCGAGAAAATGATATAAAGCATGATTGTCAATTCCTTTACATTCTGCTAAGAACTACATAATTACAGTTCATAGTCTTTCAACATTTCAACTTTTTCTGGAAAACTCAGCATGTAGTTCATATGTGTCCTATTTTGTAGGCTTTAGGTTCATATTTCGGGTTAAAGGGTCAGTGTCACGCTATTGTACTATCACTTTAAAAAGCTTAAAACGGCCAATGCATCAGTGGAAACCTTAAAATAGTCTAGTTTTGTTTCCAAAGACTGTAATACTGCATAAGTTGACACTATGAACTTCTGTATTCCATCTAAGTTGACGAGGATGGAAATGGATTGAAATTCGAAAAAACTTGCCAGTTGTTTTCAAAATTTGAAGCTATGCATTGAAAAATCACCATAAAATTTATTATGGTTAGCTGTTCCTGCAAAAATTTCATTTGAATTCATCTTGCTGATACTTTAGGAACATTTTTTGCACAATAACAGGTTACAGGCAGTAAATTTGGCAGAATTCAACCAAACACAGCAAAACTCCCGGGGACGGTGCTCCTTTAACAATGGTGTGTGTTAGTAATGTTGGTGTGAATTTTGTCCTCAAGTTAAGTTAGTGTTGAAAGGGTGTTGGCTAATGGACAGTACATGACTGTCTAACGTAAATGGCACATTACAACTTCCTGTTTGTTTTTTTAGCTGTAGGTAACATTTTGTTTGCCACATTTTACAATTGCATGCTCAGTGGCCTGGCCTGTACGAGTGAAGATGAAGCTGGAGGTGATCAGCTTGTTTTGACACAGACCTCACTGCTTTTCTCATGTAAATCTTGTTGTTCATATGCTAACTAGTCCACATTTGCATGAGAAAGACAGACGTTTGTATCAAAACAAGGTCACCTCCAGCCTCGTTTCCATTCATAGGCCAGGTCACTGAGTATACAACAGCCAAATGGGCCATTCAGCTTTGGAGAAATACTACTAAAACAATGCTTGAAAGCTGTGTTTGTGATTCTTTCGATTGTTAAAACCATCCAAGCATTAGCCTGTGACAAGCGTTTTAATGGGGTCTCACGCAAGATGGTGCAAATGGCGAGAGGACTGTAGCAGGGGTAGGGGCAGGGGCAGGGTGAGTCTGAACACCGCTCCAACTTTCTCGCAGCTCATTTCGCTCGCCACTCACCCTCGAAATAAATCTTTCATGAGACCCCAATGGAGGACTAGCCTGTGTGCAACAAAGGAATTAGGAGACGTCTGCACGCAGGCTGATAGAGAGCTTGCTCCCAGGCTATTAAGGCATTTAAGGTGATCCCATCATCAATTCACTAATAGCATTTTGCAGGGTATCCACTGTGCTTCTTTCTCTTGTTCTGAACTAACACATGAAACCATACTGTCTCGTGGCGGTACTTGTTACTTAAAATCACTACCGTGACAAGAGACATAATAAACTCAAACTTACAAAGACTCTGGACAGATGTCAGGCCTTTCCATTCTGTACCCTTCCTTAAGACGCTTCAATATCTCCGTGTGATTTAACAGTGGGTACGGCGAGCCACCTGGAATTATTCAATGTCACTGTGTAAGAACATCTCTTCAATTCCGTTTTAAAAAAAATATGCCCTGCCAAACTTTATTAAAAGGCTCATTCTTTGTTCCAAGGAAGGTAACACAAATGTTATGATATTTACTGAACATAAAGCAAACAATTCCTTAATTTTTATAATCTGGAACAAAAGAGGTCTTTATAATTAGTGCTTAACAGAAAAACCTAATACAAGACGATCTAAACTGAAGAAAATCATGCACAGACAAAATGATAGTTAAATAAGACACAATTATTCAATGAAATGGAGTTGGACAGCAGTCGGTAAGGTTAAGCATCTGCCACTATTCATGTCCTTGCCAATAAATTGCCTTCTTCTACGCATACATACATACATATATACATACATACACACACACACACACACACACACACACACACATACATGCGTACATTACTTTATTTACCCTCGGATTTTAGAGTAGCTTATGCAGCTAATATCTCCGAGCATTTAACTATCAGATGAGAGATACACCACAACACCGGGAACTACGTCCCCTACACTTATCGAACAGTGTATGGGTTCTTTCACGTCCCACAGAATCAATTATGAAGAGTTGTGAGACAGCGCCAATGGTTTATTGTCCTTATCCGAGAAGACTAGAAAGTTTAACCATTTGCAAATGCTATTACAAAGCCAGCACTTTCTCCTCAATTATTTCAAGACCCTGAGTGTTGGTCCAGGTGGGGTTTGAACCCGCAACCTCCCGGACGCTAGTCCAGTGCTCTACCACTGAGCAAACCCGTTGTTATCTGACAAACTAGTGGAGAGAGTGTGCCACCAAACTAAAGGACTGTGCTTGGAGAGTTGCTGGGATATGAATGGCAAATACTATCCAGAGTTTGAACTAATCGAGCTAACAACTAGAGGGAACAAAAAACTCTTAAGAGACTGCTTGGGTAGAGAATAAAACAATTACCAAGAGTTCCAATTTCCCAAATGACGACTCCATAAGACCATCTGATAGTAAACAGAAAGGAAACAAAATGTAAGAGTCTTATCATTAACAATTATTAAAGTTGACAATTACCTTAATTTCACAAACCTGGGTCACTTAAGTGTCCCTGTCTTACAACGTAATGTTTGTGAATGTTGGATAAGGTAGCATTTAACAATTTCGATGAAACTTGTTTCTATGATTTGAATAGTATAATGGGGGTGAAGGGGATCGCAACTGGGCCGGGGTTCCAAAATCAGTCAAAATTAATCTTGTTGTTAAGGATTGACATTGATCCATTAACACCAAATACTATTCTAATTCTAATTCTGTGTATAGAGTTTCTCATACAAACTTTATTGGTTCAAAAAGAAGAGTTCCAATCGCAGATAAGAATCTGGCAGTGTATTGTCTGGAACTAACTTTGGTCCAATTTTAAAGGGAAACTTAATTACCTGAAAGAGCAAGTCATGATTTGTGGGAACGATAAAAATAGGGGTTACCGAGCTCATTTTTTAGTTATCAGCGTTTCAAGCTAAAATTAGGGGTGTTAGTAACTGGTTACAGTGTTCCTTTGGTAACTTAGTAGGAGAAACCTTCGTAACTTGATCATCAACGATTGTGCATTTGCTTCTCAATTTGATACCACTATAAAGGTAACAAGGTACAAATATTGGATGATTCATATAAACACACAAGAGCTGAAAAGTGCTGGAAACCAGTGTTAGCCTCCTTAAATTTGTAATTGGCACTTTTTAAAACATGTTTTCCAGTCACACCCGTGCAAAATGAAATGTACACATTGTACATAAATATCCAGGGGGCGAAAATAGAGGGAATAAGTTAAGAAATGTAACTGGTATGTGGTAAGAAAATTTGGGACCACCATGCATTCCAAACTGTTAACCCATGCCATGTTTGTGAGGTCTAAGTCAGGGCTATATTTCCATGGTACGCGTGCTCCATGCATGATGTAGAGTGACATTACAACTCATATTACATAATTATGCAGTAGGAATATGCAAAACCAATTGGGAAGAACATCCTAACAACAGATCAGTAATTAATCAGATGTAATACATACACATCGCTCTTGACACTGAAGATCTCTTCAAAGATTGACTCAGGAGCCATCCACTTGATTGGCAGCTTCTTGTGTTTCTTGCCTTCATACACCTCACTGTGCAACTGTCGCATCAAACCGAAGTCGCCAATCTTGAGTTGTTTACCGTGTCCCACGAGAATGTTCCTTGCTGCTAGATCCCTGTGCACAAGGCCCTTCTCAGAAAGGTACCTCTGTAAAATAATCAAAAAGTACTGGTGTTTACACTAACTAGATCAAAGTACTAAGTTATTTTTCTGAATGACAGCCATCTTGGGTCTGCCATCTTGTATTTGTGGATGGTCCAAATTGCTCAGAAGACCACAAAAAGAGACTAAAATTTGCCTCTTCAAGGCTGTGTCATGTCGTTACCAATAACCAGTATCACAGCAACTCCAGCAATGGATCAGTTTTGAAAGGCTGCACACTGATGACCCGAAACAGCTGATTTTATAAGAGCTATTTTAATTTGTTAACACATAGATTAAAGTGTGTGCTGACTCACTGAAATCTTACAACCAGACTGTTAAAAACAATGCTTATTTGGAAAATGCTATCTGGCCTGACTCTATTAAATATAGGCCCTATAGTAGATGGCTTTAATTTAAGGCTGTCTATGGAATTAGATTGGATAATGACGTAGTCGTACTTTCGTTAGTGGCTAAAGCCTCCAGAAAAAATCCTCTATGTTACATATATTTGTGATTTACGTACCATGCCTTTTGCAATCTGCCAGGCAAATTTCAGAACATCAAGTGACTCAAATGAGTCACAATATTTGTCACATTCATCATTGCTTGTATGTGTAGGAGCTTCTGCATCTTCAGCTTGGTCTGATGCCGAAAATACAATCAACGGTATTGAACAGGTATGTTTATTATTGTCATCAACATTCTCTTGCTCTTGTTTAGAAGTGGAGGGACGGGCGTTTTCATAAAACACCTCTGGTTTCTGTCCTTCTAGATCTGCTTCCTTCTCCTGAAGGAAAGTAAATTAAGAAATCAGAACATACAGCATGACAGCACAATGGTTCACTGATCTGGTTATTAACAAAATTTTCTTCACGTTGCTTGCCTTGGGAGTGAGCTTGTTAACTGGACATGACAAACACAATTAATTTAATTTTCTAGTCAACACCACATTTCTATTTTAAGCACAAATCATCACTGTTGATGACAAATAATAGTTTTCTTGCAACATCTTGAAAAGTAAACTATTTAGAAAAGTAATTCTTATGCAAGAAGTTCCAATTTTTGTCAGTGTCTTTTAGGATTGACTTGATTATTAAGCTAACTGCTGGAATGCAGCAGTCTGAAGAGTGAGGACACTGTGCACGGCTTGCTACAGCAATTGCTGATTGACTGTCTATTAAAGACATACACCATGTCAACTGAGTTGACATGCATGACACTCGCAATCCATACCATTCTGACTTGAAAGGTGACAAATCCTGGACTAAATATATTACCTAAATTTGTTAATTACCGGTACATTCATTTATTGTCATTGCCAGCGCCATCGTGACCACATGTGGCCATTAACATTTTTTTTCTAGTTAAAGTTTTAGAGGCTCTTTATTATGGAGATGAACTACTAAAAGTAATTACAGATAAAAATGGCAATAAGAAACAAACTGGACTTACAGATACAAAAATAAACTGAATATGAATAACAAAACAAAGGGATCGCAAAATTACAAAAACTGTAAATAAAACACGCTCAGGTGGTAGATAAGGAAACAGTTTGCACTTAAATAAATTATGAGGATCGCAGGAATAACATAGGCTAATCCCCAGCTTTTTATAGTGGAATCAAATTGTATCCTTTACTTTACCTACTTATCGTAATTCTATATTTTGTTTTCCGACTTGTACAATATACCTGATCATCAGTTCTGTTCTGTTCCTTTGTTCCTGCGTACCATTCCTCATTTTTGGCAACAAGGCCAGTTCCCAGGGTAGAACCACTTAACTGTAAAAGAATAATCAAAACATGTGAATAATATATCATTGTAATGCACTAATTTCATTACAGTTAATGCAAACTTGAGTTTCCACCTTGCGATGTCTACCTGTAATTTGTGAGTAAAATAAAAGATGCGTATCGTATTCCGTCATATTGTCATCAGCTAAACAGAAAATCATTTCTTTTAAGGTGGCTCAAAATAGTTTCGTTATTTTTAAACACCAACTCTTTAATGAATCGATACTCCAACAAATTTCTGTTTGTTTTCTTGAACATGGCATCAAAAAAAAATTCCCAGTTATTACTTAACAAGTTGTGATCAATTTTTTGACATATAAGGTTACCATAGCAACAGTACAACCTCTTAGAAACACCCTTAACTTTGCCTTTATGTGCCTGTAACTCAAAAATGAGTTGGATGTGCCCCATTAATTATTATTGAGTTGCAGTCAGAAAAGTTTTTATAAAATCTGTACATGGGGTTCAGAGCCACTTTAAAAATGGTTCGGTGTGGGACCTCTGGTACTCTTGTGTTGTTGAAAACATCCTAGAGATGTCCACTGAAGTCATAGTAGGTTCAGCTACCGGTATACCTTTGAAGCTGTTTAGTTTACCCCCGACACCTATATTTTTTTCTCCTAAAGTCGACTAAAATCACCTTGGGTCACCAAAACTTCCCTTCATTTTAAGGCAACCTTTGCCAAAGCCGCAGCTAAATCATTTAACTCCTGTCCTAAGTTATATATGTGGACTTTGGGTCCCAGAGTAGGCCAAAGCAAGAACAAATAATTGTTACCTGACTTCTCTTGCGCCTTAGCCAGCGAAGCAAGTCTCCATGAGGAATGTACTCAATGATCAGAAGCAGTGGTGTTGTTGTGGTCCAACAGCCAAGGAAACTTAGGACATTTGGGTGCTTTCCAACTTGCTTCATTACCTGTATTTCATCCAGAAAATCCTTTTTTTGTTCTTCATTGGCATTTTCTTGAAAACAAAGAGCAGGTTAGGAAAATTCTGTCATTAAGCAAGGTTTGCAAAACTGCTGTTGTACTAAAATTGAAGTAGTTTTAATTGACTAGCATTTTAATCAAATGAAATTTTTACTTAAACACGGAGTATCATCCTAATGTTTAGAATATCCCAATGTGGATTTAAGGAGGCCGATTGCATCAGTTGTTTTGGCTTTGGGATGTACCTGTTGAAATCAAAATTTATTTATAGTGTATGGAAGACTGCTAATCTTTTGTGGAGCTGAGCCTTCTCTGAATGGTCTATAACCTAGCAAAGAACTATTTCAAACACTCCTCACTCACCATGTAATTCTTTCACCGCAACAAACTGCACAACTTGTTTTGATTTGTCCGGGCGTTTTCTACCAGGAAAGTAGTCCAATCCATCTGTTAGTTTGGATTTGTTGACCTTTCCAAAAGCTCCTTGGCCAAGTTCTTCAATGAATTCCGTTCGTATTGGCGGAATTTCTGAAGCATCCAAGAGTTGGATGTCCTTAGCAGTCCTGATAGGAGTAAGGTACACAATGGAATCTTTTAATCTCTATGGTAATACATAATAATTTATTCATGGAACAACCAGAACATCCTGCAGTAATTGAAAATCAAGATCCTTACATTTTCTTAGATGATTTCATGCGTAAAGAGAAATCATGATAATAACTACTAAAGTCCTCTTAAATTATACATTGCCTGTAAAAGTGTCCGTCGTTATCAGTCATTCTGAATTAGCAATGTAGAACCTTGTTCACTTCAATCTTTTCAATGTAACCACGCATACACTAGTAAGCAGTCCATTAGCTTAGTAAAATTACTTCCAACTTTGGCATCTTACTTTGGCTGTATACTAAATGAATGTGCCAACCTTTTAGTCTGTTGTTTTCTCTTTTTGTAATATGTCACACCAACGACCACCAAGACAGCAACAAAGGACAAACTACCGACGGAAATTATGGCTATTGTCAGGATACTTGCCAGCGAAAAACCTGTAATATCAGAACAAACTGATTACTGTTCAGTATTTTAGCTGGCCTATAGACTTAATACCTTGATATCTGTGACCGATATCACAGAGTTCATTTACCAGAAACAAATTTAATTGTGGGAACTGTTCTGTTAATTAACATTTTAAACTGTGAACATATTAGTATTTCTTCAGTTTCTTAAGTTCATGAATTTTTATGGAAAACATAAGTGAGAAAGCTTTCCAATTTACAAAGGACACAAACTAGCAAAACGGCATACAGCAGTTACGCTACTTGAACAATTCTCCTACAATGTTTTACTTTTTATTTTTAAAAACTGACACTACATTAACTATACGACCTTCAAGGAGACAGGCACAGTTTGCTTTATCACCCACCTGACAACTTAGCAGGCACAATTAAATAACAAGACATTAGCTAAGTTTTTGGTATGAATAGCTCAAAAACGACCATAACATATAATTATGGTGCAACATTTCCAAAATGGATCATAGCAGTTATATAATTATTCATGCAAGCAACTTGAACATTTTTCCAAAACAAAAAAGTCCCAGCGGATATTACCCCTTATCTACCAAAGCAAAGATTGAGCCCAAGCATTAGCAGCCATGGACACCTGACTGATGAGGCCTAACAAGGCCGAAACAGCTGTCCATGGCTGCTAATGTTTGGGCTCAATCTTTGCTTTGGGAGATTTAAGGGCTAATGCCCACTACTTTGTGGCCTTTAGTGCCCTTAGAGTGGCTTCAGCTTACTTGATCACATTAACTTGTGAAGTGTCCTTGTCACTCTAGCTACATCCCACAAGCTTTACAGTGCGTTTCATGCTCTGACAACTGAGCTCAAAAACCAAATGGGAACAGGCCAGTTTTTGAGTTAAGTTTGTACCAATAACCCACAGAGGATGTGAAAGTGCAGGGTTTGAAATCAATGCTTGCCTACTCGTCAATGCAAATGTCAAGCCCTGTCAGGTGAGTGGAAATCGTATATTACTCGCCCTGGTTTGGCAAGTGGAATTTTCATTTTCAGGAAAAAAAAAACCTTTAACTGATTGTTTTTGACTAAATATAAAATGATCTAAATTTGAACAGACCAGTACTCTTTACATTCCAAAAACTTTAGAAACCTGACACATACACACAAATTCCCTGCTTGCCTTTGTAAATATTGTTGGCTCCCGTTCAAGAAACAATTACATGAAAACCTGATCGTAGTTATGCTAGTCATTAACAAACGGCGCCACTGAGAACAAGATTTGATGGTGATGCTGGCCACCACAACACACGAGTCATGAAAAACTTTACTCGAGCAGAGTGAGGATTGTAAGGTACATTAATCAATTAGACTGACTTTAAATTTGAAAGTAATTAAGTGTCTGGCTTTTTTCATTGAAGTCGCTTATTTTTGGTAGATCCTGATCAATTAGTAGTCAAATTAGGTCGTGTAATGACAACACCTCTGTTGAGTCCCAGGAGAATAAAAAGCTTTGCTAGCCATGCAAAAAATTGAGTCAGATGTTGAGATAAGAGAATGAACGATTTTAGAAAAACTAGATCAGCTGTAATATTAAATAGTCTAGCATTGGCAGAATGGTACTAATGTTTAAACGCTGTGAAAAATAACGACAACTGCACAGTTGTTTTTGTTTTTGGTTTGACTTGGGGGTAGGGGGTGGGTGTATTTGGCGAGTGAAAATGTATCTGGGCAAGTAAGATCTGAAATAATAAAAATAATATTACTCGGCTGTCTTACAAACTTGTTTCAGCACCTAACTGTTGAGTTGGGTGATAAGCTAATGTCAATGTGAAATGTAAATACTTTGTTTCTAGTACAAGTAAGGCTAGTCTACATGCATACCCCCCCAAAAAATAAACAATAATTTAATATTCAGAAACAAATAACCTACATTGTAGATAACAAGTGAATAAAGGGGATTAGTTTCTGAAGAATCTGTGGTGCTGCGTCGGTGGGGGAGCGAAACACGAAAATTTGGTTTATCAACGGTGCTTGAAAAATACGTTGCCCGTCGTCTAATGGCTTTCACTGAAAATTGCATTTATTATCGCCAACACAGCTTTCGTGAGGGTCTTTCTTGTACCACTCAGCTTCTCTCTGTCCTTCACGAAATTGCTACCTCTCTTGACCGTGGTTTAGAGACAGACGTCATCTTTCTTGACTTAATGCGTGCTTTCGATACAGTGTGCCAGGCTCACTTGCTCCACAAACTTTACATCCTGGGAATCGTAGGTCCACTTCACGAGTGGTTCACTAGCTACTTGACTAGTCGTCGCCAACGCGTTGTTGTAAGCGATGTGTCCAGTCAGTGGGAAGAAGTTCGTTTTGGTGTCCCTCAAGGGTCCGTACTTAAACCTACATTGTTTATTCTCTATGTTAACGATCTCCCTGACTGCGTCAGCTCGTCCCGCATTGCAAGGTTCGCCAACGACACCAAATGTTTCCATCCAATTAGGACATGCAGCGACACTTTCTTAAAAACAACCTGGACGCTCTATCTGCTTGGACACTGCACATGAGCTTTCTTTTCTTTTTTCTTGTGTGAATTTGCAAGCGTAACAGTCCCCCTAGAGCATACACCCTAAGGGGAGTGACTCTAAAGAGGGTAGAGTCTGCTCGTGACCTTGGGGTCCAGGTAACTGGTGATCTTTCTTGGAACGAGCATGTGTGGAACATTGTCTCTAAGGCGAATAAGATGCTCGGATTACTTAGAAGACACTCCTCAAACAGCATTTCTTACAAGATCCAAAGGACGCTCTACGTCTCACTTGTGAGATCGCGTTTGACCTATGCTAGCCAAGTGTGAGCTCCTACTCTTCTTGGTTCGCTTAACCTGATGCGCATTCTGGAGGCAGTGCAACGACGAGCCACACGCTTTATTTTACGGGGCTGGATCTTGACTACAAACAGCGCCTCCTCTCTCGTTCTTTCTTGAATATTTAAACCTCCTCTTTCTCTTCCGATGTATCAAAGGTGAAGTTTTCTCGCTCTTCTACAAGTCGTGGTTCCACTGGGCTCGACATTCGTCTCAACGTTGCACGAACCTCTACTTTCCATGAGTCGTACTTTGTTCGTGTTTGTCCTCTATGGAATGCTCTTCCTCTGGAAATCCGTTCCTTGGAGCAGACATCACTTTTTAAATCCCGGTCAAAAGCTCTTTTCACCTCTCGCCTTACATATTCCTTTGAACCTGAAAATATCCGCACATGGCGTATAATTTGCCCTATCTGCAGGCGACCTGACCTGATATTTCAGTGTACGTGCTAATCCTTTATTTTCTTGTTTATTATTATTAGTACTATATTATTATTATTATTATTATTATTATTATTATTATTGCTAATACTCTCGGATCAAATATTGTTTTCATTGGCTCCGGGCAGCAACCACCAGGAAGCGTCCTTCATCGTTACTTTCCTCTCCTGCCTAATAATAAATGGGCACTGGAGTAGGACAGGTTGGTGCCTCAGCTTACTACGGGTAAATGGACGCTCCCGCTCACCAGAGTCTGGGGTGGCACCTTTGGCGAGTGCCAGCAACCTCAAGCCACCCCTGTTAGGGTTACAACAATAATTAAGGGGTAGGAGGGACTCCTCAGCCTTGGTTGGCAGCCCACCTAGGAGAAGAGGACTCTGATACACAAACTCCCCAACTAGTGGGTCAAGTAGCAACTCTTCATAAGCCAAATGGAGATGAGTGATAAAGATAGACATGATAACGGCGTAAATGGGACCCGAGTTACGAGTGAGGGTGCCACGCCCGGCAGGGTGTCTTGTGAACAGCAGCCAGCACCAGGTCGTTATCCTGCTACTGCTAGAAAAAAATGGTTCAAAGAGGTAAACAGGCTTGTGATGAAGTGTTACATCCGGAGTAACCCCAGTAGCAGAGGATACTGGAAACGCATGTTTGCCTTTTGGAGGGAGGTTGAAGAGCTTGAGATTATTGAACAGAGACTAGCTGATCAAGCAAGAGCTATAAAGGTAAATGGATGGCTGTCTGACATTGAGATGGAAGAACTGAAAAGAGAAGTAAACAACGAAGGAGGGGGCTGTCAAGATAGAAGTAACCCAACCCATCTGATCAGTAAAATGACGACAGACAATGAAAGTCATTTCGTATACGAAAGTGCCATGCAAAGTGAAGATGAAATGGGTCCTAGCCAACATAGGAATGGACCATCGCATCTGACCAGTGAACCAATGACGGGCAATGAACCTCAGTTTGCGTATGAAAATGATACGCAAAATGAGGTAGGCAGGGCTTGTAGCCACCTTAGCACACCTAGGGAAATTCAACAACTCACAGATGAGGAGAAACAAATTTACAATAGGATACTGAACGTGGTGAATCAAGGAGTGAGAGAAAGACTGCCAGCATTGCAAAAGGTGAACAAAAAGAAGCTAAAAGCAGAGGTTTAAAGAGTAAACCAAGTATTGAAAAAAAAGGAAACGGAAGAAATAACTAACACCAATGACCTTGTTTATGCTGGAGCAGTTGTTCTGACCGAAAAGCTAGGGGTAAGAGGTAGGAAAGGGTCATAACCAAAAGAGCCAATGTTGAAGTGAAGATTGGAGTCTCAAATAAAAGGTTTGAGACGCGATCTAAACAGAGTGGAGGTGCTGTTACAAGGAAGATCGTTAAAAGGTTACCATAAAGGCGAACTGGAAAGAAAGTACAAGATATCTGAAAATGGTCTTAAACACGTCTCCGAAGACCTTAAACTTATTATTCGTTTGGATCTTAGTTATTGCTGTTGGTACTTTCTGTTTAAAGATACTGTTTAATTGTACTGTCTTTCCGCTGCTGACCAGGAGGTTTTGGCTTTGTAAGGGACCTCGTGTCCTATTCCTTTGTCCTCCCTGGGTTTGTCATCGCTCAAATAAATAATTAAATAAATTAATAAATAAATAATGTAAATTGGCCAACGCACAGGGATTCGATTAGCTTAACAAGGTTGGGAACTCCAACTGGGAACTGTCAGACCTTCAAGCTCGGTGGAAGTACGTTAGTTGATAGTGGGATTATTGAGAAACTCCATGTTGCCAGAGCAGAACTTGAACCCCAGACGTCTCGATCACAAGTCTGACGCCCTAACCACAAAACCACTCTGCTTTCTTATAAATGAATCACATATTTAATTTCAGCCAATAAAAAATGTTTTCAGCTTTGAATAAAATAGGAGAGATTTTTGCAGTTCACATGCATGCACATCTTGCAGGCTTGTCTGTTTTGTCTTGCATGCTTGGCCACTAGTAATGAGGCCTTCCAAGGGGTGGTCTGGTGTTGATTTGTTGCTCGTTTACGGCTCTGTCTGTCGCTTGTTTCGTCAGGGACAAATGCCAGTGTCGCAAAGAAATCAAAGAATAATGAAAAGTGAATTGTCGCTGTCACAAGCTGTCCTGCTTTTTCTGCGAGTTTCTGTCGGTTGTCGGTGTTTTCGGAGAAAATTGTTGCCTGTTTTCGGAGCCTTAGTAATAAGTTACCGAAGACCTTTTAAGACCTTGGTGAACCAAGAGATTTGAGGAGTGCAGTTTATCAGACCAAATACTGTGACATTTGGCTAATCTAAATTGACTAAAAGACAAATAGAAAAGACCAGCCAGAGGACGAATGACAGAACTTACGGTAATTCTTTTTTGCAGTCTGCATTCAAAAACTAACTTCACAGTTTCTTTGACAGAACACGACTTGCATGATGACTATAATAAATTATACACTAACTGATCATTAAATAAAATAATCAAAGAAGTCAAGAAACATGATAGTCTTTATACCATTAATTTATGATTCACTACTGTGCCACTACTGTTTCCTTCACCATGGTGATAAGTTCCTCTCAGGTGGTAAAAAGTTCTCCTTAGGCTTATGGAGGGCTGCTTAGTAAACAGAGCTGGTTAAGGTTTGAAGTGTTACAGTGCATAGTTAGCTACTATACTGTACTTGCAATGAAAAAGAGCAATATGTCTTACCATCTTCTTTTCTTCTTTTGGTTCTCACTACCACTGTAGGACTTTTTGGCCCATCACCCGCAGACGTATAAGCCAGCACTTGAAATTCATATTCTGTGAATTCATCAAGCCCAGTTACAGTTTTTGTTAAATTTAAAGCGCCATCAACTGAAAAAGTGTTTGGCGAGTCGTTAGAACCTTTCTTTCTGACAAACAGTTTAAACCCTTTGATGATTCCGTTTCTGGAGTCTTCTGCTGGTAGCTGCCAAGCCATAACAATACTGGTAGAAGTACTTGCAGTTGCTGCAAGGCCTGTAGGAGCTTCTGAAGGAACTGTATGCATGGATTAAGAAGGAAATCAATTAATACAACGGTGTACAAAAGCATGCATGTCCACTGATCTTTGTATGAAAGATTAGAGGCAATAGAGTCCTCAGTCATGCATATTTTTTGTGGTTTTCATTTTGCTTCGTGTGCGTTACGTCTGCTTTGCATCAACCATTGGCCTCTTTTATTTCCTTAACGTGCTATGGTACCCTAGAAAATGTATGGAAATCATTGCTTTTTTGCTAAAAGTAAGCTTGGGGAATGGGGGTATTAAATCTCTTATTTCTCTACAGATTTTGATGGAGGACTGGGTATTGTTATGCATATGTCTTGTCCAGTGACAGTTGATCACGTGGCTATACTCGGCTTATTTGAAATTACTCTCTGGTCAGCCGAATCATTTGCAGAATTTACCTTGGAATGTGTCAAAATTGCCCTAAATTACTGTGTTTTGGGTCATTCGCTGGTGCCAGAGCTCATCATCAAGAGCTGCAAGGCTTAAACCTAATGCCAATTCCAAAGAACCACTTATTGGCACTACGAATACAACAAACTTTGTGAACGATATATGAAATGAATCATATGTGAACTGCGGAAATGAAATCAAATGAAGAATGATCCTCGCTGTTGTGAACGCAATTTATGCAATTGCGAAAAGAAGCCTGAAAAAAAATTCAGGACTTCAACGGGGTTAAATTCCTGAATTTTTTTCAGGCTTCTTTTCGTAATTGCATAAATTGCGTTCACAACCACGAAGATCATTCTTTATTTGACAACAAACTTTGTTCGAACACTCGCTTAAACTTGCTGACAGTTTGTTGTTTGTGGACAAGGGGCCTAAAAGCAGGTGTGCCTTATCTCACCGGGCTCCTATCTTCACTGGCGGACGTTTCATTGAATGCTGAAGGTGCCCGAACAGCTTTTGGTGCAGGATTAAAGCCTGGTCTGAGACTTAAAAAGAAAATGGGAAATTGTTTCAGAGGAGCCTTCCCCGCTCAAAGATATGTAGAATCTCCCAAGATGCATCGGGGGCAGATTCTTGCTGTTTAGCTGCTTGGGTGAGGTTGCTGATAAAAAGGGAGCTCAGAGAGCTATTGTTTAACTTTTTCCCTATGAGGTTTTGAAATTTGAAACTGGCATGGAATTTGCAGATGGCAACAATTATTTACTGTTCATGATTTTACTTTTACCAGCTGTTTAGGGATCAGATTTGAGATACACAAACCTTCTATGCAGTGAACCAAAATAAAGCCAATCTGTTGAATTGTTCTTTCATAACATTTGAAAGATTGATGGTAGCGGTATAAGTAGAAAATACCCATTTTTGGCAAAGTGAAACTTTGAAGACTTTTGGTGTCTGCAAATAACAAGAGTCAGTCCACAAGTTTAGATTCATATCATAGATAAATACAAAGATAGTTGGTAAAAAAATGTTTCTTGCTTCATTGACTAAGTGTTTTTGCTCATTTATTCTTACCGAGGAAGCACTATTGAAGACATTTGACAAAAGCTTGTTCTGTTACCATGGCAACAAGAGACTCAAACATCATTGTGTTTGTCATCATTCACGTCAACGAGTTGTATGATGGTGGTTTCATGAGCTTGATTCAGGAGAAAAAAAGTAGTCTAGGGTACCATAGCACCTTAACACAAAGTAAAATAAACTATGTAACGATGAGCAAAAGAAAAGAATTAGAAATATAGTTTGTCTTTTGTTCCCTTATACACGATTCCCACGAAACAATGCGTGGTCTTCGTTTGCGGTTGCTATTTTTGGTATTAAATTTACTGATGAAGTTGATCATGATAATCAGACGAAACGCGCGATCAGAGGAAAAGAAAAGTTTCAGTTCTTAGCAGTAAAAGTTTGCATTTGCTGCCTGCTGGTATATCTGTGTTGTAAATATTAGGTCTATTAGATAATTGTATTTGTTGAGTTTGTCGTCAAAATTACACGCTTAAGTGCTGATATTTTGATACTGAAAAATAGGTCATGTACGTGTACTCGACAATGCATCAGAAAACGTTCTCTTATTTGTTTGATTAATTGATTAATTAATTACATGTATCAATTAATTAATTATTGTTTTGGCTGACTGATTTTTAGGTTGCTTCAGTAGGTAAACCATCACAATCTACGTCGTCAGATCTTCACTAAATTCATTCTGTAACATTGCATAATTATCCAAATCATATTGTAAAGCACATGAATTACAGAACCAGATCAACAAACAAAACGCTCCCGTACAACGACTATCCACAAGCAATGCTACCGTCTCCTACACACGATGCAAAGACACACGTTCACATGTCCAGGTCCACTCGTCCACACGTCCATATGTCCACATGTCCACATGTCCACACGTCCACATGTCCACACGTCCACTCGCGTCATCCACATGTCCACACGTCCACACGTCCACATGCCCATATGTCCACACGTCCACATGTCCACACGTCCACATGTCCACACGTCAACATGTCCACATGTCCACATGTCCACAGGTCCACATGTCCACAGGTCCACATGTCCACACGTCCGCACGTCCACATGTCCACACGTCCACATGTCCACACGTCCACCTGTCCACACGTCCAGATGTCCACATGTCCACACGTCCACATGTCCACACGTCCACACGTCCACACGTCCACATGTCCACACGTCCACAGGTCCACACGTCCACACGTCCATATGTCCACATGTCCACATGTCCACATGTCAGTGTTAAAAAAGGGGGGTTACATAGGCCTGCGCGACTCCCACTCGCGTGTTCTTAGCCTTGAAGCTATATTTTTGCTCTAAAGAGTACGTCTCTCAGGGAACGCCCTCTCCTGTAGGATATAAGTGGTGGTTCCTTAAATATTTCTCTGAGCGTCGGTTGTTTCTCAATAAAATGCCATTTGCTCATGAAGATTTCTTTTAAGTTTGGCACTGACGGGTGATATTCCGTTACAAACGGCAAGATTCGTTTGTTTTCTTTCTCTTTTTGTCGAAGTGCTTGTTTCCTTTTTTGAAACTTTACTTCTGAGAGGTTTCTTTGGATGAAGGCTTTAGGGTAACCTCTATCAACAAGGTGTGTTTTGAAATTTTCTAGTTTCTCTTCACATATTGTTTTGGAAGAGTTTGTCCTCAGAAGTCTTAAAGCCTCTCCTTTCACAAATCCCCTCCTAACACCGGGTGGGTGACAGGATGAGAAATGTGTATATTGAAATGTTTCAGTAGGCTTGAAATGGGTTCGCACATCAAGAACTGATGTTGTTTCGAATCTTGCACCTTTGTATATGGTGGTGTCCAAGAAAGTTATTTCAGTTTCTGAAACTTCAGCCGTGAATTTAATTGTAGGGTGGTGTTTGTTTGCTTTCTCAATGAACTGTGTTATATTTCCTCTGTTTGTGTTCCAGAGGGAGAAAATGTCCTCTATGTAGCGTTTCCAAACGAGCGGTTTAATCACGCTTTGGCTTATAATTTCTGTTTCGACTTTTGCCATGAAGATATTGGCGAAGGCAACAGCCATTTTCGTCCCCATAGCAGTTCCATGTGTTTGGAGTTAATTTCGTCCATTAAATTGGAACGAATTTTCTTTCAAAATAAGCCTTAGCGCTTCTTGAAGCTGTTGAGTAGGAATAGAAGGTTTGTTTTTATGGAATGCATCATATGCTGCGCATATTGTTCGGATTTCTTCCTCCTGTGGTATATTTGTATATAAGCTCGTTACGTCCATTGAAACAAGGATAGTCCCCTTTGGGACTTTCGTTCTCTCTATGAACTTGATAAAATCAGTGGTGTCTTTCAGATATGACTTCTGCTGTTTTGCTATAGGCTGAAGAAGTCTGTCAACAAATGTTGATAGTTTCTCTGTAGGGCCATCGCACCCTGATATTATTGGTCTCCCGACTGGTATCGGTTTGTGAATTTTTGTCAGGGTGTAGAAAACCGGAATTCGAGGCGGGTTTGGTGCTTCACAAACCCATTTTTTAGTTGTTTCGTCTATGTGGTTTTTTTGGTAGAGTTCATTAACTAGTTGTCGGACTTTGCGGCTTGTCTAATCTACCATTGGTTTTTTAAGTGACCTGTAGTGTTCAGTGTTATCTAGTTGAATTTGATCCTCTTTGATTTTGTCTTGTGTGTTGAACACAACAGTGGTCGTCCCTTTATCTGCTTTTTTAAGGTTGATTTCGTTGTCTTGCTTTAATGCCTTAAGTGCCCTCTGCTCGGCCGGTGGCAGATTATTTTTTTGTTTTGTGAGTTTGGTTTCCACTAATTTAACCTTAACCTCTTCTAGATAGCTCTCTAGGGCGATTGATGGTTGTATTGGTGGTTTCCATATGGATTTAACGTGGAATGGATGTGGTTCTTTTTCCTGCCCTTGAAAAATGTATCGTAGTCTCATTCGTCTTGCGAAGCTATCAAAGTCACGTAAGAGTTGCCGTTGTATTTGCCCCTCGTTAGTCACGGGTGTGGGAATAAATTTAAGCCCTTTCGCCAGAAGGTTAATCTGGTCATTGGTGAGATCTTTATTAGAGAGGTTTTTTCTATGTGGTTTTTGTTTTTTTCAAGCCTCGCGTTTATATTTCTTTTGTTTTTGATTTGTTTGTGGTCTTTCCGCTTTCTGTTCGACAGTTGTTTGGTTAAAGGTTTCCGTATCTAATGACTCAGTCAACAGGCATTTGTACTGTTTAAATTGTTTATTATCCTTGCCTTTTACAGTTGACATTAGATCGCTGAACTCGGCCATTTTCTTTTCTAGGTTTTCTGCTATCTTGTATATATTGTTGAGCGATACAGTGTTTTCTCTAGGCGCCGAATGTTTTCCTTTCTTGGTTTGTGAAAATGTAGTTACATCAGTGTTTGCGGTTTCGTTAGAAACTTTCGATCGTTTTCCGCGTTTGATTTCCGATCTCAACCGATCGGTTTCACGATAATGAAAACGAGTTAGAGCCTTTAGGAACTCTTGCTCCGCACTTTTGCGGATGCGTTTAATGTCAGTTTTGAATTCAGTGTCCGCTCTTATTCGAGCACTTGCTGTGCACTTTAAAGATTCTGGGCACGTTCCTCTCTCCGTGTGTCTTTTTAGCACCTTTATTGCCCTCTCGGAGTTGTTAATTTTCTCTTCTCCTGACATTGTTTGGCTGTAACGGCGTTTTCTGAGCTAACCGCAGACCGGTTAGCTCAGTGGTAGAGCACCGGACTACCATGCGGGAGGTCGCGGGTTCTAACCCCGGCCGGAAACTCATTTTCATCGCCTTCAGGTTGTGAAAGTTCCATATTTTCTTCCTCTGTTTTGCTATGTGTCATTTAACTGGGGAAAAAATAACTCTAACATAGACTTGTGAACATATGGACATGTGAAGGTATGGACATGTGGACATGTGGACGTGTAAACGAGTGGACATGTGGACATGTGGACATGTGGACATGTGGACATGTGGACGTGTGGACGTGTGGACGTGTGGACATGTGGACATGTGGACGTGTGGACGTGTGGACGTGTGGACGTGTGGACATGTGGACATGTGGACATGTGGACATGTGGACGTGTGGACGTGTGGACGAGTGGACCTGGACATGTGAACGTGTGTCTTTGCATCGTGTGTAGGAGACGGTAGCATTGCTTGTGGATAGTCGTTATACGGGAACGTTTTGTTTGTTGATCTGGTTCTGTAATTCATGTGCTTTACAATATGATTTGGCTAATTATGCCATGTTACAGAATGAATTTAGTGAAGATCTGACGACGTAGACTGTGATGGTTTACCTACAGAAGCAACCGATTTTTAGGCCTGGGCACCCTAGCTGATCCTGAAATTGGGTTAAAATAGGTTTTACTGTACTTGGTGAGAAGAAAAGGAACGAAACGAAATGGATCGCAACTAAATGGAACAAAACAACATGAAAATCTGTAGTTTGAGAAATTAAAATGTGTAGTTAGCAAAATTGAAAATGTGTACTTTGCAAAGTGATAATGTTTAGTTTGCCAAATGAAAATCAGATTCTGTAGTTACCGATACCAAAGTGTAAAGTTGGTGGTGATATTTGACCCTCGTCTAATATATAGATTTAGCCAAGCCTAAAAGCGGAGCTCCACGATTATTATTATTTTTTACTGGTGTTGAGCAACGTAACACCGCATGGCTTTCCCTACGACAATATTTTATGTTTAGAGCAGTCAAAAGGAATTGACTTTGGTTCAAAACCCTCAAAATATTACAAGAAAACAATACAGTCGACGCGAGTGTTTGTTCGAAAACAAGTTCAGCCGTCAAAGAACCATCAAATATTTCCATTCAACATCGTTGGACAAGCATGTTTCAAGGTTTAGACACCTCTCTCAATAGTGCACTAAATAGCTTCCCATGTTTGATCTTGATAAAATATGTTCATCCAAAATTTCGCATTACAAACAAATGTTTTTTGATCGTAAACAAATCGTGCGCAAACGGTAAAAGGCAACCAAATGAACCACATAACGTCGAAAATTTCAGCGAAAATACACAAAAATCATTGTTTCGACTCATTTTGTCTGGTGTTTGCTCAAACATTGTTATGCGTTTAGCCACCAAACATTATGTGTGACAAACACGTTGTTAGATGAAAATGTTTGATCTTTTAGCCGGGGCTTAACAAACATATTCCTTAGTACGTTAAGCTTAGCCATAAGGTTAAATGTCGTAGAAAAGAGAAAAAGGAAAAAAATCCTGATAGTTTGGATAGATAATCGCATGGGGCCGAGTAAAATTAAGGAACTTAAATATCAGTTGTGTTTTCAGAAATTTGCTGAAATTGCCCTCGTCACGCAAAACATGAGAGATACTTTACGTGTTAATAAGATAAGGGCGAACGTTTCATTCAGCTCTTAACACTATAGAAACACTGACGCCGAAAAACATCTACAGTCAGCCAGGAAAACACTCGTTCGCTTGCAAAACAACTTACAAACAATTCGACTAGCTTCTTCTTTGTGTGCAAAACGAGAAGATTGTTTTTTATATCCAGTCGAGACAAAAATACAAGTTTCCTTCCTGGACAAAAGTAACAACGACTAAACCAAATGCTAAGCTTCAATTTATTTAAGTTGCCTGTGTTGTCGAGCTTTCAACCACTTGAAATACACATCAATCCACTTTAGTAAAAACACGCATCTACAAAAATAGCAAACGGTTTGTCCAAAGAAAGAACTTCTTCCACCAAGTTTGAGCTACTCTTTTCTCCCATCAATGCCGGTGAATTGTTAAGCGAACTTTCTTGGTGAACTGCAAGATGCCACCGTAAAGTGAACAAGCCCTTGAAGGGCTAAGTCATTTTGTTTTTCAACCACACAATCCGGGCGCCATACAAGTGGATCCAAAATTTAAGAATTTCATGAGAAAAATCTTTTCCTCTTCCATTTTATCAGTTGAAAATTCACCTTCCGGAGTATCTTTTAAGTAGTTCTTGATTTGCATGCCTTTTACGCGAATTAATATACAGAACTTCAAAGGAGATGAAATTGTTTTGCTCAAAAAAGTAGTTGTTTTGCCCAAAATGAAGAAACCAACTGAACGTGAAATCTCGAGCCGCAGAGAGCGCGCGAAAAATGAAGCCCCATTTTGGCTTGGGTGTCTCGTTTTGGTTAAGTTAACCTGACTTGAGCCTGTGATCCAATCGAAAACCATTATCTGGTCAGCGGTCAACTTAAAAGGAAACAGCTGACCTCGATGAGCTCTAAACTTGAGCCCGCGATATGGTCACATGATACTGGTCAATGGAAACCTTGTTTTGACAGCTCTCAATTGACCATGACACGGATGCCCTACATGTATATCAAAGATGTACGCTGTAAACTGGGTGATCAGCTGGAATATTGCAGCCATGTTGGCCGCCATGTTGGATTATTATTATGATTATTAGGATATTATTAATTATTGTGCAACGTTGTCGTCGTCGTCATTCATGCCCTCGAGCAATACCGCTAGCCATTTTTACCATGAGAAAAGCAGTTGACGGATTTCTATAGGTATGGTACTCCGCTTAGCGGCCCTTCGGGCTGCTGGAGCTCCGCTAGTAATTTCTGAAGAAAAAATTAATGATGAACACCGTTCTGAAAATGATAAGCATCCCATTTACTGAGATTGTGTCACATAACCTGTATGTTTATTTGAGTAAATACAATGTTCTTAGTTACAAGGGTTACGCTTAAAAACTATGTCCAGTCTCTTACCGTCTTCTTTTGTCCTCACAATCTTTTGCCGAGTCTTTGGCCCATCTCCAGCAGAAGTGAAAGCCAGAACTTGAAAACCATACTCTGTGTGTTTTTGAAGCCCACTCACAGTGATTACGGAACTTGAACCGTTAATTGCCATTATGGCCTGGGATGTGTTAAAACCTTTCTTGCTGTAAAACAGCTTAAAACCTGAAATTTTTCCATTTGCTGCATGTGCCGGTGGTGGCTGCCAAGACACAGTGACACTGGTAGAGTTATGTGGAATCACATTTAGGTTGGTGGGAGCCTCAGAGGGAACTGCATTAAATAAATACCCATTTATGATTAGTAATTAGCTTTCAATACAGCAAAATTAAAACCATAGCACTGACACGCTTGCAGATTGACAGAAGTAGTATTTATATACTGGAGTATTCAATTTCGATCGATCAGTTGGGAAAACAACAGGATCTTTGGAGAGAAATACATTCATTTGCTTATTTCCACCTTTATAAGTACTAAGATGTTAACGGACACATTTTTTGTGTGTTTTTATCTATCCATTATATTTAATATGGGGCAATTATGGGATGTAGATGCCTAAAAGCTAGGTGGCCAATGTAGTTCAAATAAAAGTACAATAATGCTCTACATATTTTCGCAAGTAGTGATCTAAATAACGTCCTTCCTAGTACTACAGAAATTACTTAGAAGTGAATTAACAGCGTGCAACTCTATGGCAGCTTGTAGTTGCCCACAAAACAGTGTTGGCCTGGTTCATCACATTGTAATGCTATCAAAATTTACTTTACTTAAGTTTAGGTGTCACAGTCCCCAGTTAGCTATCATATTTAGGAAGAAAAGTTGCATATCTCTTACCATCTTCTTTTGTCATTGCTACCACTTTAGCACTTTTTGGCCCATCACCAGCAGAAGTATAAGCCAGCACTTGAAATTCGTATTCTGTGAATTCATCCAGCCCAGTAATATTTTTTGTTAAATTGAGAGCACCATCAATTGGAAAAGTGTTTGGCGAGTTGTTAGAGCCTTTCCTTTTGAAAAACAATTTAAACCCTTTGATAATTCCATTTTGGGAGTCTTCTGCTGGTAGCTGCCAAGCCATAACAATACTGGTAGAAGTGCTTGCAGTCACTGTAAGGTCTTTAGGAGCTTCTGAAGGAACTTTACACAGTGATGAAGAAGACAATTAAAAAAATTAGTGCACAAACGCAATTCCCCATAGGGAAGTGTTGTTATACACATACTTTCATGGTGGTTTACCTGATCTCATCCACCCACCCAACCTACACATGATTGTCAAAGACAGACGAAAGATAGAGATAGATCACCACACCAGGAACTACATCGCCTACTCTTTTCGAACAGTGTGTGGGTTCTTTAACGTCCCACAGATTATTAGGTACAAGTGTTGTGAGACGGGGCCTATGGTTTATCGTCCTTATCCGAGAAGACTAGAAAGTCTAACCGTTTGCAGATGTAATTACAAAGGTAGCGCTTTCTCCTCAATCATTTAAAGACCCTGAGTGTTAGTCCAGCCGGGATTTGAACCCGCCACCTCCCGCACGGTAGTCTGGTGCTCTACCAAATGAGCTAACTGACCGGTTTGCGTGTAAACGTTTACATCTATGTACACCCAAGGGAAGACCATATAAAATATCAGCTTTCAGCAAATTTTCAGATATTCGCAAAAAATATATTGGATTTAATTGAAGCAAATGGTGTAAATATACATAAAACAAAAGGCAGAAATGTGCCCAAAATTAAATTACTGATATTACTTGTGGTTCTTAAAAATTAGTAATCACAATATCTACATTGTTGTTGTTGTTGATGTTGTTACTGAACCGTCAGATGTTATTGTCTATGAATACCAATTTGAAAGACAATGAACAACAGAAAAATGATGCGAACGGTTAGAGCTAACCCAGAGTTGGTTAAATGTTGTCTTTAAAACACTTGAAATAGATTTTTTCCTAATCCATGTTATATGTTTTCATTCCCAACTTAAGTAGCCCTTTTAATAACTCTAGTATGTACAATACAACTCTTAAGTCATTATCAATATCATTTTTGTGAGAACCCTGCTTCAGCTAAAAATGTTTATTTATTGAAAATATTGGGTACAAAGCTATCATTATTTGCATTATTGCTAGTGAACTTGAATGTTGAAAATAACATTCACGTATGAAACTGGTAGTAAATATTACTTAACCATGAAGAGTGGGAGAATTTCAGGTGGACATCCACCAGATTTAAAGATGACCAAAAGAGGGGATCACTCTGTAAGGCTAAGGCACACAAGTGCTTTTTTTAGCTGTTAAAACCGGCTAAACAATTACAGGCTATAGCTATAAGGCTACTTTATTTGCCAAATGTCTATCAAACGCTGTAATCATTACGTTCAGGCTTTCTAGTTTGTAATCTTCGCGTTCTGTCCTTGTTTGTTTATTTATCTCAGAGTAAAATCACTCCAGTATAGTGTTGAATTCAACGGACTCGTAATTCCAATTACGTCGGTAATTCCCTTTTTCCTTTTTAGAGCTAATTTCAGCTTCTCTGCTGTTATTGCAGTCACGAAAGAAAGCCTGCTCAAAAAGCCAGCCATTGTTTTCGCTCGCAGAGTCGCTGGCAGCTCTTCAGACTTTGCGCCATTCAAAGGCCGCGCTTGATTGGCTCAATTTCAGTTCCTTTGTTTATTAACCAATCCGAATCGCCTGTTGTTTACCTCTTTTTTCCACTGAATTACTCTCTTAGCCAACCAGAATCGAGAAATGTTTTCGTGTATATTGTTAGGTCTGAAATACAGTGTACAGCAAGGGTTTCAGGTTGCGGGATGCGCACCCCCACCCAATTTTTGTGAGAGTACTCCCATCTCCACTGGAGGCGTCAAAAAACTGGCCAAAGGAGTTTTGAAAAAAAATTAATGGGAATCAATTGCTGTAAGGACCGACTAAGGGTATGCAAGGTAGAAAAAAGCGATTTTCCCAAACTTTGCCAAAATAAAGGCCGAAGTGAACTAGTTCTAAAATATATCTTTCCGCTCCTTATGGTTTTTATTTATTTTTTTATGCATTTTTTTTGTATTTTGTGCATGGCCGCAGTCTAATTCAACGCTGACATCGGGAATTTTCCGAAACCTCCTCTTTATATATTGAGAGCATTCATGAAAAGATTAACCCGGGAAGTCAAAAATTAATATCTTATTTACTTTGGTTATTGACGGTGTCAAATTTAAATTAAAGATTAACTTCAATTTTTGATGGAATTTGAAAATTTACGCTCTGCAACAGAGCTTTATACAACAGAATTTAGTTAATATTCAACGCTCAAAAATGCACTCTGTTACATGGCTTTACTCAACAAGACTTTAAAACTCCGGGAAAGAACAATCATTTCAACTACACATTGGTCAAGGAAAAAAATTGAAGTAAATATAACGGCGAATTCTGAGAGCATTTTCATAACAGGTCACTTGAGTAGTATGAGCGACCTTTTGACCTTTCATGTCAATTGGACATCAACAAACGGCAGCTCTTGACATGTTATTTTCGTTCACCGGAATACGTTTCTTGTTGATTTTGTTTTTTTAGTATTATGTTTTAAGTAGAAGAAGCTAGACTTTTGAATTTGGAGGCATCTACTCGCAACGTTAAGCAACGCATGGGTATATGTTCAATTTGACTTAACAATTGACGGTTACGATACGCTTATGTAAATCGCCGAATAGATGGTTTCACGGTTATTGGCGCCACATTAACTGTGGGGAAAACGCGACGAAAATTACAGTAAATGTATTAGAATTTGACCGACTTTACACCGCTGTAACAGCGCTGCAAAGAGGCGGATTTCCGCAGTGAAAAGTTATTTCAAAAGACATTTGTACTGACATTATTTTCATGAAGTATAAAGGACAGATTCAGGCTACAACGACCGTAAACAAATTTTTAACTTTTCATGCAAACCTCTCTAATCAAAATTATGCAAATTACCGCGAATTTAGACGCCACATGAGAGGATTTAAAATTCAAATTTACGGAAGTTGTACTTTGGTTAATGGCCTTATTTTCTGATTAATGAATGATATCAATAAAACCATTAAAAGTAGTGGCAAATGTTGGAAATTCGCCTCTTTTTAGCGGCGTAACAGCTGTTCAAAGTTTGTCAACATCTTATACATTTACTGCAATTTTAGCCGCGTTTGCCCCACAGTTAATATGGCACCAATAACCGTGAAACCATCTATTGTACATTAAAACCCTGTTTTATACAACGGCGGTATTAACAGCGAAGGTAAAGTGAATTTACTAAATGCTTACAAAATATTCCTTACCTTAGGAAGTTTTCCCTGGCTGGAAACCACAGAGATTTAGCAAACTCGTAGTTAGAGCGCCGAACCATGTCGCATACTAAGTGTCAATGGACCACTTCGACGATGTCACACAATATCGACAAGTTTTCGTATTTTCGACAAACAAAAAAACCACCTCCATAGATCAATTTATCTACCGAATTTAGTAAGTCGGACATTTTCCTGACAAGAAACCACAGGAGTTTTAGCAAACTCAGAGCGAGAGCCCTTAGCCGGCATGTCGCACTTGACCAGTCGTCAATTTGTTGTGTAACACTTCAGAGAAACCACGGGCTCCACAACAGAAGTTACCCAATGTACAGAAGTAAGTTTTGCTGGGAAGTTTATATCAGTACTGTACCTTCTTTAGTGATTCAAACACTTTAGTGAAAACACATAAAGACACTTAGCGTACCCATGCTAAAGACTGTTTGCGAGTATTTTGGTGTAATGGGCGGGGGGGGGGTACCAAAAAATTAATACGTGGAGGCTCCGCCCCGAGGTGTGACCCCATACCCTTTTATATACCATTTTTGGTAGAAAAGGTACCCCTTTCGTATACCTTCCATTTGGAAAATATACATGTACCCTTTCACAAAAAGTCTTCTTATCATTTTCATGTAGCGAACTGGTACAGTAAACGTATGTACGTTCTTTTAAATACCTAAATGAAAGATTTCCTTACTCTTTCATATATTTCGACTCGTGAAATCCCCACCCTTTCATATACCCGAAGCGTGAAAAAGGCACTCCTATCGGGCGGAGCCTCCCCGTACAGGCCATTATAGGGAGTAACCCATCCCAGGGTGTGGTTCCTGTACCGTCTAAGACCTTCTTAGTTTAAGTTAAGAGATGACAACAAATAAAATAAAGTTTCGTTTTACTGATGAAGCAACATACTTCATGTAAATAAGTTCACCCTTTCTTGCACTTCTTTTTATTTTACTTTTCTTTTCTTTTATTTTACCTGCCACTTAGAACCTAAATTGCTCAGGGAGCTAACAAGAAAACCTACTGGTTTATTTAGCTTCCTAGCTTGTACATTGTTTTTATTTAGTTTACATTAACATATTTTGTAAATTTTGTAGATTGTAATAAAAAAAAGTATACATTGATAAAAGCAAATAAAGATTATTATTATAATTATAGACGATAATCGATAATAATTGTTAGTAATTAATCGAATAACACAAGTAATCAATGACTACTATATGATGATGATGATGATGATGATGATGATGATGATGATGATGAGGATAACAAATGTGTTAAAAGCAGGGACGACAAGTAGATTTTTCTTTGAAAATCTAACATCTCGTGGTGGATGGCAGCTTTTAAGAAGATCTTTAACGTAAGTAGGAGCCAGACCACGGTGAGTCTTGTAGGTAACGGTAAGGATTTTAAATTTAATTCGGACTCCAATTGGAAGCCAATGAAGATTTGCAAGAACAGGTGTGATATGTCAGAACTTGAGCGAAACAGTAACAACAGGAGGAGCTGCATTCTGTACGCGCTGGAGCTGTTTAATCACGTACATAGGTAAACCATATAGTAGCGAGTGACAGTAGTCAAGTTTTGATGCAACCAGTGCATGAATAAGAAGCTGGGCTGCATCAAAGGTGAGATATTTACGAGTGAGGCTAACTTTACGGGGATGATAAAATGCCGATTTGCAGACTGCAGTCACCTGAGGAACCATACTCAGAGATTCGTCAAAAAGAACTCCAATGTTACTTGCTTTTGGTAAAGCCAGCACTCTCTCATTACAGACATGAATATGTGACAAGGGAGGTCAAGCACGGTGTAGAGATGATATTACAAGAAGCTCAGTTTTGTCTTTGTTTAATTTCAATCTGTTTACTAAAAGCATCCAGGTATCAATTTCTCGTACACAAGCTTCCAACCTACACTTGCTCAGTTCCATATTTTTTTATCGATTACTAGTCGATAATGCATACGAT
>JAEMWC010000823.1:230000-330000 GCA_016490735.1 Pachyseris speciosa | reverse complement strand
TTTTCTCCGGAAAAGCATCAAACTTGGATCGATTATGGGGTTGAAAACAAAATAATTCAACGCTTCAAGGGCTTTCACTTTACTGCAGCATCTTGCATCTCACCAAGAAAGGTCACTTAACAGTTCACCGGCATTAATGGCAGAAATGAGTGGCTCAAACTCTGTGGAAGAGGCTCCTTTTTTGGAAAACCGTTTTGAGGATGCTTGTTTTTACTTCACTGAAGCTTACATATTCTCAAGTGGTAGAAACCTCTACAACACAGGACAGTGAGGGAAATTAAATAAATTGAAGCTTAACATTTGGTTTAATCGTTGTTTCTTTTGTTCAGGAATAAAACTTGTATTTTTCTCTCAACTGTATATAAATAGCAATCATCTGTACTTGTTTTGGACACAAAGAAGTAGTTGATTTGTTTGTTTGTTTTGGTGCGTTGTTTTGAGTGCAAGCGAACGAGTATTTTTACTCTGCTTGGCTGATTGTTTTTCGATCCCGGTGCCTCAACAGCGTTAAGAAACGTTTGCCCTTATGTTATTAACACGTAATCGCAATGAGTCCTCGTAAAATTAAGGATTAAAGCCCCGGGTAAACGATCGCACATCATCATCCAACATCATCAGTTGTCAAACATAATGTTGGATGGCTAAGCGCACAAACAATGTTTGACCAAACACTATACAGAGTGAGTCCACAGAACGATTTTTTGCATATTATCGCTGAAATCTCGGCTTTACAGTATGTGGTTCATTTTGGCTGCTTTTTACCGGCTTTGCGCGTTTTGTTGGTTGGGGTGGCTAAATTAAACGATCAGACATTTGTTCGTAAGGCGAAATGTTGGATGAAAATGTTTCACCTTGATCAAACATGGTAAGCCATTTGAGAATAAATGCCATGTGTTAAAAGAGGTGGGTAAACGGTCAAACACTTCATGTATTGTTTTCTTGTAATGTTCAATGTTTTAATGTCTTGAGGTTTTTGAACCACGGTCAATTCCTGTTGACTGCTCTAAACATAAAATATCGGCGCAAGGAAAGCCATGCGGTATAGCTCAATACCATTAAAAATAATAATCATGGAGCTCCGCTCTTAGGCTTGGCTAAATCTATATATTATTGATTATATTGACCATTATTACTCGCAAAATTAATCCATGAAGCGACACTTATTTTTCCAATCCGTACTACCGTTGTTAAAACAATAAGAGAGAAAAATGATATCAGTTTAAGGCGGTTTGACAAATGAATACTCTTTAATTAGAGTTACTATACTCATAACTGGCTAAATTGAGTCCCAGTTAATTATGCGGTGTCCAGAACGTGAATAACATAAAACCAGGATGCACATAGAAGAGACAGTTGTTATCGGCGATTGAATGCCAGGTTCTTTTAAGTGCTTGAGAAGCTCAGTGGCACGCCTCTAACAAACTAACAGATTTGAACTCATATCGAACATGTTCATTATTACGACAAACTACCACGCGATGGCAAAGATGGCTAATGAGACACTAAGCGAGCCGATGAAATCACTGTAGGTCATGGTAATAGATCAACAGCTAGGTGCGATTATTGATTAATCATCGATTATCGGTTACAATCGATAAAGTGGTTTTCAGTTGAGTTTTGAAAGTAATTTCCGTTTGGTTTAATTTGGTTTTGCATTACTCGCGCTGTAATTTGTTGGCAAAACTCGCGCCACTTTCTCAACCCCTGAGAAGCAAAACCAAAACCAATCGCGACTTGCACGGGCGCATTTTCCCGCGCTTTGAGTAGGTTACGTGTAATTGCTTTGAATTCTGATTGACTCACTGCATGTTCGCATGTGTTGTGATTGATCAGAGTAATTGCTTTGGTTCTGGTTTTACAACGCCAGAAAATAGCTCTATTGATGGCCTAATGCTATTAATTAGTTTTATTAATCGATTTGGCTAATCGATGATTGATTTTTGTTGGTTGATCAGGCTGGGTTATATTGCTTATTTGCACAAGCAAACAAAATAGGTTTAACGGTTAGCTTAGTTTTATGTTAGTATTAGGATTAGAGCTAATTATTTTATAGGTTAAAGATTACTTTTTGCCTGAGTTTAGGAGTATGGCATTGCGTTTCATACTGCAATTTTGTACTGGGAATTGAATATATGAAGATGTCAATGGGAAAAGAGTCAAATACAAAGTACTGTGTTTTGAAGAAACTTTGTATACTTTGTTGGTAATGGTAATGGATTTATATACCGCATATAGTACATAGTTTCATGGCGGTTTGCAATGCTTCTCTAGGATGAGATCGAACATCAGCCTGTAAAGGCGCCTCTGGCAGCTGCTATCAGTCCATATTTAGTCTAGTTAGTAGTTCAGTGGATTGGAGTCGATAGATACAGGGACGTGCTTTTTTTGGACTCTGGTCGAAAAGGCGCCAAATTGTGAGCTATTACTACATGTATCTTATATTCCAGAACTGCAAAATATAATTTTCCCACTGAAACATCTGTTACAGTGGAATTCAACCATACAGTGAATAACATGCATAAAACTACTGGGATCCCTCTAAACCGGAGCCCATCATTGCCGTGAATTATTAGGGAGAAATAGGGTATCGCTTAAAATTTGTTGCACATAATTATAGTGAGTGTATGAAAATCAGTTATTATTGTTTAGAAGCAAAAATCAATCTTCAAGTTCTCCCAACAACAGTTGTACTTTAAAGCATCTGAGAAGCTTCTATTTCTGTGGGAAAATGCCACGCCGAGATAAGTGTATTGTGAAGCCTAAGCAATGAGATTGCCATTTATAAAGAAAATGTTTCACTTGTTGATTCACAGTTTTATTTTTGAAAACCTTAAAGTTACATTTTCCAATGGTTAATTGTTAATAACCACTTGTTCAATAATTTTGAACAATACCAATATGTTTTGAAGGCCGGAAGCAATGCGTGGTATCATCTGCATATAAAAACAGGTAATCCTTTGTAAAACTGGCAAGTTGGGGTCCCATATTTCCATGAGCTTCCACGGATTCTTCTGAAACTTTTCGATATACTAAATTCGACATGATAAATTGATCTATGGGGGTGGTGCTCTGTTTGTATGGAAAACACGAAACTTGTTGATATTACGTGACAACGTAGAAGTGGTCCATTGACAACTTGCCAAGCATGCCAAATGCTCGGCGCACTCGGCATGAGTTTGCTAAAACTGTATGGTTTGGAGCCAGGGAAAGTTGCCTAGGGTAAGGAATATTTTCAGTGAATTGACTTTAACCTGGCTGTTGATACCGCCATTGTATAAAACAGGGTTTTAATGTACAATTCGGCGATCAACATATCGTAGCTGTCAAAATACAGGTTAGGTCAAATTTCAAAAGGCGTTGCTTACCATTGTGAGAAGATACCTCCAAACTCAAAAGTCTAGCTTCCTCCACTCAAAAACACGATAGTAAAGCAAACTAAAGCAACGAGAAAAGTATTCCGGTGAAAGAAAGTCACATGTTAAGAGCTGCCGTTTGTTGATGTCCCAGTGACATGAAAGGTCAAAAGGTCGCCCATATTACTCAAGTGACCTGTTTTGAAAATGCTCTCAGAATTTCATTTACCCCAATTTTTTCCTCAACCGACGTGTAGCTGAAATGATTGTTCCCCGGAGTATAGACTTGATGGGTAAAGCCATGTTCTAGAGGGCTTTTTTTGAACGTTGAATATTGCCTAAATTCGGTTGTCGTAAGGTCTGAAAAATCTGTGTCGGAATTGAAATGCAACTTGCTGATTTCTGAGAAGTTTTGAGAAGTAAAATACACCAACTGATTAAAGCCAGAGTTTTCTGCAGTTAATCTACCGTCATCCACATTTCCATCATTTGGTCTTGAATTACTTAAAAATAAACATATTCTGATTGAATTGCAAAATGTAGAGAAGAGCGAAATTAATCTTCAACTTAGACTGGCTACTATTATCTGCCAAACGTTAACGCTAATAGGTTTTGGTACAGTAAAGTGTCTATCTGCATGTGCAGTAGACACAACAAAGGGAAAAGTCAAACCAAGGATAAAATTGAATTACAACAATAAAATCCCGTCCATTTTCAATACTTTCAAATGAACTCTGAAAAGTAAAAGCCTCATGCATTAAATGACATTTGTTACAGAGATGAAGTGTTGAAATGTAACATCAAGGTAATTAATAAAATTATAGCATTCAAAACAACTAGCCTTTTTGTTGTTTGAGTTGTAGTCAATGAATTTCCAGAACAATCTTGGTAAGACACGTTTTACAGATGGGTGTGATTTAAAAGGGTTGTTCGTGGCTTTTTTAAGATTTTGACATCGCACTGCTCCCAGTCATTTGACCCTTTGATCATAATTAAATTCACTGTTTAAACCTCGTGTCTAAACACCCATAATGATACAAGTAGGCTTTGCTTTTGTAAACAGGTTGGAAATAAAAAATCAAAAGAATGCCTGGGCTTCAATTTGATGAAATTCCTATCTTGGACTAAAGTGTCCCATATACTAAATTTCATGTACTCAACACCCAAGCAATGATTTGAGTAAAATATTACAGTTTGTCCAGGGAGATTATTGACAACCTTTTACCATCTTCCTTTGTCCTTAGAATCTTAGACGAGCTCTTGGGTCCATCTCCAACCACAGTGGAAGCTAGAACTTGAAATTCATACGCTGCGTATTTTTCAAGCCCACTCACGTTGGTTGCAGGGTTTGCTGAGCTGTTAATTGTCAGTATGGTTAGGCAGTTTTTGCCAACACCTTGTTGCACCTTGCTGTAAAACAGTTTAAATCCTGTGATGTTTCCATTTCTGGCATCTTCTGGTGGTGGCTGCCAAGATGCAGTAACACTGGTAGATGTTTGTGCAGTCACATTAAAGCTAGTTGGAGACTGAGAGGGAACTGCGATAAACAAAATAATGTCCAGTTAAAAATCTAGTAATACAACTAATTCAACTCCTAATTCAACTGGAAAACCTACCGAGAACTCATTAGCAACTTTCCATTAGATGTGTACTTTTGATACAAAACAAATCATCAATATTCTGTTAAAGCATTTCTAACTAAAGGCACCTCTTTTGTAGTTGCTCTTAATTACCAAATATAATGTTTGCCAAACTTTTTTTCACACAATAATTAATGTACACCTGAATTAGCACAAAATTAGTCAAAATATGCAAATTGGGACAAACAAGGCTCTTGGGATACATACATACATACATTACTTTATTTACCCTCGGATTTTTAGAGTAGCTTGGGCAGCTAATATCTCCGAGCATTTAAACATCAGAGTTCCCTACAAGTTCCCTACTCTTTTCGAACAGTGTGTGGGTTCTTTTACGTCCCACAGAATCAATTATGAAGAGTTGTGAGACGGGGCCTACGGTTTATCGTCCTTATCCGAGAAGACTAGAAAGTCTAAGCCTGCGTGGCAGGCGTACAAAGGGGAGGGGGAGGGGAAGGGGGAGGGAAAAAAGGAGAGGGGATTGGGGAGACGAGAGAAAGAACGCCTGCTCTAAGATCCCCCTTTTCTTCATTTCTGCGTCCGCCAGCGGATGCAAAATTCCGATTGGCCGCGAGACAATGAGTAACTTATAAATGTAAGTTTCACAATTTCAACAAAAATAACCATGATGGTAACGGGACGCAAACGTGCTTTATGAGATTTAAATCTCGTTAGTATAAGAAACATTATTTTCAAACCGGAACAAGAATCAGTCATAAAGGCTTTTTTAACCGGCAGAGACGTCCTGGCGGTTTTACCCACTGGAAACGGGAAGAGTTTAATTTACCAAATGTTTGTATGTGCAAAGATCTGAGACCGGGTCTCGTCATAGTAACAAAATTAGTTATTTTATTTGTTTATACACGTTAATAACTATTTGGCTTCGTAAATAACTCGTATATAGTGACCAAGGGAATCACAAATTTGGCCATTATCTAAACGTCCGGCACAGAACTAAGTATTAAATGCAGCGATTCCACTGAAAAGTATAATCGAAGACCGACGTAACTGCAAATGTAATCTTTGAACTACGCTGCTAATGGCAATGATGAAATTCACAGATGTAAATACAAAATTCTGTATGCAACCGCAGAAAAAGTTGAAAAGAGGCCCTTCCGAGAAATGTTGATCGCCTCCAAGTGCAATTTACATTGAAATGTCTCGGCTATTGTGGCGGATAAGGTCATCGATGTTACAGTACATGATAATAGCAAATCAGTACCCTCCGACAAGTTGTCACCTTCAACTCTGTTTTCAATCTCCGAGACAGCATTCTCCACACAAAACTGCAGCAACTTCTTTGAAATTCCCGCTCTGCTGAATCTTTATCTGCTTCTCTTAATGCCTTTTCCTTGTGTTCGTTCAGGGTTAATCGTCGTTGGAAGTTGACATTTGCTGCTACATTCTAGCGCATTGATTCCTCCATGGTCTCACAGTTCGTCGCCGAAAACGCCGAAATACCAATGACATTACTGGACGTTACTGTTGTCTTAATAAAACAGTATAACTCCGCGGCATTTCTTATTTTGCGGTCACAACTTCTTCAAACGCATTACGATCGTTTGCGATGTTTGCGATCAATGCCATATGGAAACAGCACTCTTCGCGATCGCCGAAAGATGCCCTTGAACCGGATAAATTGTTAAATGCCAAACCACAGAATCTGCAGCGATCGTTGCATTCGCTGCTCTTTGTTTTTGGCCATCGTCGCTTAACAAGAAATAACACACAAACTGCGGTGATAAACATGACAATAAAACGCATTGTTGGAAAACAAAAATAAAACTATATCGTTTAACTTGACGTTTCGTATGTTTCGACATACATCTTCAGAAGTGACCGTTAGGAATTTAAGTAACAACTAAATTTTTTAAATTTAAGATAAGTAGCTAACTAACAATAACCTTGACAGAAGCTAAAAATAATTTGCATATAAAAGATGCAAACTAATAGAGATACAGCTTTTCGCTGCTTACATTTTCATTTAAGGTAGGTTTCAATTCTCTAATTAGTAGATTAAGATAAAGGAGACTCTACTAATTAGAGAAATGAAACCTACCTTAAATGAAAACGTAAGCAGCGAAAGCTGTATCTCTATTAGTTCGCCGCTCTTCTTTTTTCTCTCCCGTTTCGAACTCTTTGTAAGAGTTGCGGACATTTCCACGCTACATCGTGGGTGTCCCGAGATGAGATTTTTAACTTTTCCGGCACTCGATAAATATTCACGATTTCACGCTTCCAGCAAGCAAAACTTCCCGCACAATGGAGGCTCGCCTTACGTCGTCTGATTGGTGAACACATCGACTGTTAATTGACAGCAGACGTACTCGTATTACTTGAGAATCGGTGGGCGGAATGCAAAACACTGGGTTCTTAGAGCAGGCGTTCCCTCTCTCCTCTCCCCAATCCCCTCTCCCTTTTTCCCTCCCTCTCCCTCTCCCTCCCCCTCCCCCTCCCCCTCCCTTTTCTACGCCTGCCACGCAGGCTAAGAAAGTCTATCCATTCGCAGATGTTATTAAAAAGGAAGCACTTTCTCCTCAATTATTTAAAGACCCTGAGTGTTGGTCCGGCCGGGATTTGAACCCGCCACCTCCCGCACGCTAGTGTGGCTCTCTACCACTGAGCTAACCGGTCCGTGGGATTGCAAACTAATTTAGTTCATGACTAACCTTGGCCCTTTCAAAAACCCGCAGCTAATTGGCACTATATTTTGAATCAAAATTTGTGAGAAAAAGTATTCAAAAACAAGAGGCTAGTGTGCATCCCTAATTTAAGGGGGGGGGGGGGGCAACAAGAGAAATTACTTTACAGGTCAGCCATTGATAACAATAATCATACTTGTAAAATAAGAAAACAAACCAAAGCAATAAAAAAACGAATGAATAAAAGAAAAAACTCATGTATGTTGCACTATTGCGATTCGAACCTGGAGTTTTCCGCATCAGAGGCGGTGATATTGACCACTACATGATATTGACTACTACTATTTATATATTCTGCATAACTAATGAGAAGAAAATAGTTTATTTGTTCCAAAGTCACTTATCACATTGTTGACATTGATAGATAATGTTATTTCTGCTCAGGGTTTGAGAAAGAACGATTATCAAACGGTTTAGGATTCGCGACATGGTCAGAGAAACCGCAGAAACTGCCCATCTTTTGCAGATAAAAATGGAAAAAAAGAACCGAAGGTTTGCCTTGAAAAATGTCTTTCAAGCTTTTGTGCAGTTTTCCACGGGCTGTCACTTAAAACTGCACGAAAGATCACTCAAGTCACGTGTGCGACACGTCAGGATGACCAACCGTCTGTTAAACCCTTCTCTGCAGTGGTGCGTGTTGGACACGTGTGCTAGGAAAATCTCGACACGGGTAATTAAGATCTGTGGTAATATTGTTTACCAAGTTCTAAATATAGAACTGTCTCGGCACAGGTGAGACTTCCAACCTTTTCCTTAATTCGGCCAAACTTTTTTTACGCGGACAGACTCTACTGGATTAAAATCTTTAAGCAACTTCACAAAGATATGTGCAGGAAAATTTGTTTAGGTCTTTCAAAGTGGATTGTATAACCTTGAGCACTCTCTGAATGTTTTAGATTACACTAGCTTAGTATGCAAATTTGTGATCTTAGTGAGTCATGTAGATGATGATGTAATGCTTTGCACTTTAGACTTCGGGTTGGCTTTAGCCAATAAAAACACTGTCACATGCCTTCTATTGTGCACTGGCCAATCAATACACTGTCACGTGCAGTAATTGTATTGTGCACAGGAAAACAAGACTGAAATCTGACATGATTTACACCTCGCTCCCCTACAGGTCTAAGTAATTACACTTTAGCTGGTCATGCTGCTTGGGGATAATTATACAAACTTCAACTGTTTTTCAAACTCGATCTCCAGATAATCGGATCGTCATCAGTGGCACCCTTCTAAAACTGCTTGTTGCACTAAAAAGAGAACACAGGGGTCGAGACTAACGGTAGCCAACTAGCCACAGACTAGTAAAAATTCTGTTTTGGCTGGAGAATTCAAAAAGTTCTGAGCAATGGAGGACCAGAGGGAAACCAATTTTAATTTCAAATGTATCACAAAAGGAAATTGAGTCGTGCAAGAGAACAAGTGATTGACTTTTTCGTTTTGAATTTATGCCGTCGCAACAAACAAAAACGTGATAACTCTACAAGGCATGCAAATTTGATTGAAACTGCAGAATACTGTCTTCTAAATGCTGAATTCCATTTCAGCAATATACTTCAAGTTTCTATGGTTTATAGGCTGATAAACCATGCGGACTGTTGGAAGAACACTCAAAGAATTCGAAAATCACGAGCTGAAGGCTTGTGAGTTACAAATTCTTCGAGTGTTCTTCCAACGTCCCAAGTGGTTTATCATGCTGTTAGGATTCTTGTAGGTTCTCCATTAAGAATATTAGATTGTCCGCTGAGTGTGCGGGGAACTTCTTCAGACGGACCTAGTCAAGCAGAAGGCACACTCACCTAGCGAGTAGACACCAATACTCTACGACAATGGCATTAACATTTGGCTGATAGCTTTACACATATTCTTCTTTACATCTGGCAATCCTCTAGCGATTGGCTGAACAACCAACTCCTGTCTACCAGCAGCCAACTGACTGACTAAGTCTGAATGTTCGGAGTTAAATACTCTATCTGTAGACCTGTTTGAGTTTACAGACTGTGGGAATATGAATTACTCTAGACGTTGCCCATTCAGGCATACCCAAACTTACCAACGCGAACACACAACGAATATTGAACTTCCAAACAAATCACGGAAGTCCCAGCCAAGGAAAGCAGGAATTCTCAAACAAGCCCACAGTGAGAAATCACAACATAATTTGGAACTCACACAATTAATGCGTGAGCAAACCTTGAACCTTAAACAACGGGCATAAGAATTATAAACATCAGCTTCATAACAATGCCTGTAAACCATAGAAACTTGTGGTATATTGCTTTTATATAATAATTCAGAAGATGCGCGAAATTTCCATGAGTTCACTGGCACGATAAATCATAACTGATTGACCAATCAGAGCACGCGCATTGATTTTGTTTATAATGGTAATTGAACTGAGTGGAATGCAATTTGGTCGGAAATCATACGCGCAGCGCGAGTTTGATTTGAAATCACAAGTATGATTTCAGACCAAAATTGCACGACACGAAGTTCAATTACCACTTTATTACACCCATTTTAAAATCACAAAGTTTTTTCTGTCAATATTATGAAATTTGGTAAGTTAGTATTATTTCATTTTCATTTTGATGGGTTACAGAAAGGATGCGATTTAGACTAAAAAAATGGTGCAATTTGGGAATAAATTGCACTGCTGAGAGCCAATCAGATTTCAAGGATCACCAGTGATTTCAAAATGGTGATTTCAAATGTAATAAATTATATAATATGAAATAGTGCTTATTATGTGCCGTTTATTGCCAACTTATTTCTTTGAAGGCAAGGTTTCAAAAGTGTTTCTCTTTTCATCACGCGCTGGCAATGACACAGACAGACGGCTGAAATGGAGGATACTCCGTCTTAAACGCATTTCTGTTAACAGTGTTTCTAGAGCATTTTCATTACAAGGTGAAACTTGATAAATAATTGATGTAATTCAAGTAATTTGTCTTCATTCGAGTGATTTATTTTATTTCAGGCCATTAAAATTCAAATTGCTTTTTTGTATTCAAACGAGCGTCCGTTTTTGTATTAAAGCTGCTGTGTTAAATTTAGAGACTGTTTCGCACCAGATGTAAGAATTCCAATTTCAAAGTTAGCTCGGTTTAATAGATATGTTAAATTTCAGGGTGTCTCTTCAAGGCATTTTAAAGAATTAACTTACGGTGAAAAAAGACTATTATTTTTATTATTAATAATACTTTCAAATGTGAAACATACTTATTTCCAAAAAGTTAATAAGTTGCACGTCAGTATTTTGGTAGCCTGCGAGCAAGCTCTCCGATTTGGGGATATCGTGAAACGCGCGTTTGCGCGCGGCTCGCTTCGCTTTGCTCGCCCAAATAGGAGAGCTTGCTCGCAGGCTAGTATTTTGGTTGAAAAAGAAAGTACCTAACTGAAATTGCTTGACAGGATTAATGTCTGGCAAAGAAGCCTGGCTAGTGAAAATTTTGTTTTGGATAGTGAATCACACCTCTCACTAGCCACTGGGCTAGTAAGCTGAAAAGTTAGTCTCGAGCCCTGGAACATATGCCATATTTGGCACTTTCGTTCGTTCTGTAACCATATTTTCATTAAATTTAGCCACCAGAATCTAGTCTACATTGAAATAATTACTCGGGCTACGTAGAGCACCCGAGGTTAAAAATACCGTCCGTTCTTCTTTTTCGTCGTCGAGTTTCATCCACAAAGCTCACTTCCAGCGTTTCTGTGCAAGCGCTAAAAAAACAGACATGGAGAGTCATGCCAGCATCACATCACGCGTCAATAGTTTTTGAAGTTATGTAAATGTTTCAACACAACAAGAACACCGCCTGCTGGATTAATCGTCAATTCACCTTTTGTTTTTGAGGTCTGAACAAGTAATAAGTTAAGAGAAGTGTCTATAGGAATACTTGCAAGTTCGAACCCTCGAAGGATTTGCAGAGTGAAGGTCAAGATGTTTGCCACGCAAGCTAAAAAATTGTGCGTGTCACCAGGAAAATGTAAACAGGAGAATTTGCAATTTCCACGTTCGAAATTGACGCTTTGTTTATCGGATGGCCTTGAAAGCACAATTATTTTTCCATAAAATGGGAAGGAGAACTGAAAGTTGTTTCTAGCGTTAATATGACAAAGTTATGAAATTTTAGAGGGTCAGATAATTCTGCCATCTCATAGCGTTCTTTTCATGGCTTATTGAAAACTTGTTCAAAAGTTTGCTGGCAAATGTAGAAATTTGGCAGCATGTAGCACCGAAAACCATTTCGAATTTGCTTCAAACGTGAGTTAAAAATTTTTGCATGTCACCAAATCCAGCGTGTCGAAATTGGCATTAGTAAACAAGAGTAATTTCGAATTGCCCCGTTTGAAATTTTCGTTTTGTTTATCAAATAACTGAATCATCAATTATTTTCCTATAACATGGGCAATTTCAGCTTTAAGGGGAAGTGGAAATCATGTTTCTAGCGACATAGATAAAGGTATGAACCGCCAATCATGATGTTATTCTATTACTCCACCAGGATCAGAGGAATCGACGTCCTGCGCGACCTTAAAGCTCGATAAAGCGTGTCCAAATTAGCATTTGTAAGCAAGAGAATTAGCAAATTGCCGCGTTCAAAATTTTTGCTTTGTTTGTCAGATGACTGCAACAACAACTTTTTTTTTCCGTAAAGTGGACAAATTCAGCTTTAAAGAGAACCGAAAATTTTGTTTCAATAGTTAATATACACAAAGTTATGGAGGTTAGAACCACGTAATTTTGCGGTCCCAATGGCTCTTTTTCTGTCGTTATGCCTAGTATAAACTTTACCATAATATTACAACCGTAAATGAATGCCTCTGAGAAGGCCGAGTGAAGGCCAAAATGGCCTCCTGCTATAACCTAAAAGAAGGACCAAGATGAATCAAGTTGAGCCAAATACTTTTTACAGTGGTATAAACGCCAATGATGTAACAGGTTCTGTGGCTCAGAAGAGCAATAACAACACGACTAACATTAACCGATCACTGTCTATATAATCAGTAAAAATGATAATATAGAGACCTCATGCTATAAACTAATAACATACTGATACAATTCATGATGAACTCATAACATACTGATACACAATACACCTGACCATGCATGGTGATAATTTCAAGTCAGGTTATGGAGACGTCAATGGTACCCACATTCACCTAGAGTAGACTGTGTAATAAAAGAAATTAGCAAATTATAAATTCTCACCATCTTCTTTTGTTCTTGCACTGACTGCAGAAGTCTTTGGTCCATCGCCAGCAGAATTGTAGGCTAGGATGTCAAATTCATATTCTGTAAATTTGTCGAGCCCAGAAACAGTTCTTGTGAGAATTTCAGCGCTCTTCAACAACAAAGTGGTTGTTATGTTGGCAGCTGAGCCCTTTTGTTTATAGAACAATTTAAAGCCTTTGACCTTTCCATTCCTAGAATCTATAGCTGGTAACTCCCAAGATGTAAAAATACTTCTAGACGTTTTTGCGGTTGCTGTAAGGTTCCGAGGAGCTTCTGAAGGAACTGTATGAAAGGATAAAGAAGATGATATATACAAAATAAATTAGTACGCTATAAGTCAGGCATGTATAGAGAGTGATCTTAGTTTAAGTATGTAGACACTCACAGACAAAACCATACAAGCTAGGTATCAATCTTTGGCAATAAAAAAGTTCCAAAAACATACAGTATTTAATCAGTGAAAGTTAATTCTCATTCTCCGTGTCTGTCAACAATCAATCATCAGAACACATACAAAAGACAACAGATCAAACACCATTTAGCTGTGAAGTTCTGCTACAATTCATTCAAAGCTGGTGAGGTTACTCAACCTCTGGCATCAGGTAACAATCCCTGGTGAAAAACCTTACAGGATCTTAAAGGATCTTTGAAGACCTGCACTAGGATCTTGTGTGGATCTTAAGAAAGATCCTCGAGGATCTTGATAAAGATCTTCAGGGATCTTGCATAATCTTCAAAAGATCCTCAAGGTCCCTGCAAGGATCCTCAAGGTCCCTGCAGGGATCCTCAAGGTCCCTGCAAAGATCCTCAAGGTCCCTGCAGGGATCCTCAAGGTCCCTGCGAAGATTCTCAAGGTCCCTGCAGGGATCCTCAAGGTCCCTGCAAGGATCCTCAAGGTCCCTGCAGGGATCCTTAAGGTCCCTGCAGGGATCCTCAAGGTCCCTGCAAAGATCCTCAAGGTCCCTGCGGGGATCCTCAAGGTCCCTGCAGGGATCCTCAAGGTCCCTGCAAGGATCCTCAAGGTCCCTGCAGGGATCCTTAAGGTCCCTGCAGGGATCCTCAAGGTCCCTGCAAAGATCCTCAAGGTCCCTGCAGGGATCCTCAAGGTCCCTGCAAAGACCCTTAAGGTCCCTGCAGGGATCCTCAAGGTCCCTGTAAAGATCCTCAAGGTCCCTGCAGGGATCCTCAAGGTCCTTGCAAGGATCCTCAAGGCCCCCTTTAAAGACCCTACATGATTTTGTAGAGATCATCAAGGAACCAGTTGTTTGAGTAGCATACAATGTAATAAAATTTGTATACTCCTTGAAAGTTTCTAATAATAGTCATTGTACAATATATATTAAACACTGAAGACCTTTTAAACAGGTTTTATTTTTTGAAATAACTCCTCTCTGCTGAAAAGAAATCCTTGGCTGAAGAACAAATATAATGCTTGTATTTCGCAATTGCAACTTATTTGTTTCAGATATAATTTTACTGTTTCTCTGCTAAAAAACATTGGCTGAAGCCACCGCCTTAAATGATACAAGTCACACAATTCAAAGTTAAAAGTACTCATTAAATGTTTCTATATATAATGCTTGTATCAGCAACTGTAACTTTTTGCCTGTCTGATATTGTATACTGGTATTCTGTATCAGAAACACCCGAAACGAACTCTATCGTGAAAATCTCACCAATTTCTCACCAACGGTTTTTCTTTGAGCCTGCACTGCACTAGTGTAGCTGCTGACCAAAGCTGCTCATTCATTACCAGTCTCCTCTGAAATTCAAGATGGCTGCTTCAAAAGGTGACCAGCAATCATTTCAAGCTCAGTATTTGATAATTTTGCATTAGTAGTGACTTGCAACAAAATTTAAAGTTGTATCTCATCTAAAGCAATTGCTTTAAAATTTGAAAACAAGCTGCTGCATGCACGCATAAATTAATCAAACAAGATAAACTGTTTTCTTTCTTATTCACTTAAATCAGTACAACATTATGTTAGATGCTAATAAAGAACTTGTGTTTTGGTGGAAAACCATATCTTTCAATTCAATCAGAAGCCATTCAGCTGAATCTTTATACTGCTGTGAACTGTAAAATTGCATTTTAACATTTATTAATCGCCCAAAACAGAACTGAACATTAGCCGTACAGAAAAGCAAAATAATACCAAAACAAATCTTTGGTCAAATATCAGGGCCCACGCAGCAAGTTTGCAATTGGTGGGGGTGGGGGTGGGGGGGGCTCACTTGGAATGCGTTAGCGTGAGTCACCTGGGGGATCCGGGGGCATGCTCCACCGGAAAAGTCCTCTGAAATGGCTGGAAATGCATTTAAAATTAACGTGGTGTGGTGAAACTTAAATACTTTCGGCAATAAAACAGTGGTGTTTTAAATTAGAATAATCAGTTTTCGATAAAACGTTAAATAAAAAAGAAACTTCGAGTTTTAAGTATTACTTGCTTTTTACTGTTGAAAAGTGGGCAGGGGGGGGGGTTAGCCCAGCGCGGTCCCTGACTATGTAACTAAATCCTGAATTCTAAAGATTCCTTGTTGAAATATCATTCGCTAGAGGTCCTCATGACATGAAATACTCGACAATCTTAAGACTGGTCCCTCAGGGAAGATCGTGACAATGTAATTATCTTTTCAAGATCCTGCAAGTCCTCACTGTAAAATCTATTAATGATCCTATCAGAGATCTTGCAAATTGCATTGATTGCAAGGATCATTTAAAGATTTCAAGATAAGAGCCTTAAAAAACGTTGAGGAGTTTTAACAATCCTCATTCGAAGATCTTTTCAAGATTCCTTTGAAGATTCTTTTAAGATACTTAACCGGGGAGTCCTCCTAGAATTCTCTAGAATATTTCAGGATCCTGGTAAAGATCTTTGCAATTTGATTGAAAAGATCCTGCCAAGATCCTGTAAGGATCCTAATAGAGTCTTTAAAGATCTTAAAGGATCCTAAAAAAGATCTTTTCAAGGTCCCATTGAAGATCCTTTTAAGATCCTTGAGGGATCCTCATAAAATCGTTGAGGATCTTGAAGGATCCTGTCAAGGATCTTAGCAAATTGATTGAAAGGATCTTTTCACAATCCTGCAAGGATCTTCATCAAATCCTTAAGGATCCTACTAAAGATCTTTTGAAGATCCTGTTTCAGATCCTTTTAAGATCCTTGAAAGATCCTTACCAAATCCTTAAGGATCCTACTAAAGATCTTTTCAAGATCCTGCTTAAAATCCTTCTAAGATCCTTGAAGGATCCTTATTAAATCTTTAAGGATCCTACTAAAGATCTTTTCAAGATCCTGCTTAAGATCCTTCTAAGATCCTTAAAGGATTTTTATTAAATCCTTAAGGATCCTTCTAAAGATCTTTTCAAGATCCTGCTTAAGATCCTCGAAGGATCCTTATCAAATCCTTGAGGATCCTACTAAAGATCTTTTCAAGATCCTGCTTAAGATCCTCTTAAGATCCTTCAAGTATCCTAGTAAAAATCCTTGACAATCTTGAAGGATCCTCACGAAGATCTTTGAGCTGAACTTCACCAGAATCTTTGCGAGATCCTCACAAGATTCTCACCAAGTCCATGAGGATCTTTGTTACTAGTTTTCGAAATTAAAGATCTTTAAAGATCTTTTGAAGATTCTTAGAAGATCCTTAAAGGATCCTCATCTTTAAAGATCTTTGGCAGGTCTTTGAAGATCTTTGAAGATCCTTAAAGATCCAGTGAGGTTTTTCACCAGGGAATGTCTCCAAAGTAGAGTATTACAAATGAGGCCTACTTGCAATTGTCGATAATAATTCAAGAAATTTGACTAACTTCACTTTGAATCACATCACCTAATTAATCTTTATTGTCTACTTCTTCTGAGCCAGTAGCTCTTCAAAATCAACTTGGAACTCATCTTAAGGGACTCTCTTAATACCAAGAGGAAGAGTGTTACTTGGAAACTCACAAGTGTACATGTCTGTACTTTAGTTACACAACCACTAAGATGCAGTCAGGAACCTACACCCCTTAACTCTTTCGAGACGTGTGGAAAAACAGTCAGCCAAGTAGATAAAAACACTCATTTGTTTGCAAGCAAAACAAATAAGCAGTTGAACCACTTCTTTTCTTCCAAAACAAGGATACTCGTGTTTGTTATTTTCATCCAGCTGAGAGATCACAGACAAGTTTCATTTCCAAATAAAGGAAACAACAATTAAACCAAAAGTTAAGCTTCCATTTATTTCATTCACCTGTGCTGTACTTGAAAGTATGCATCCACTTTAAAACATGCATCCCAATATAAAAATAGCAAACGGTTTGTCCATCACCTTCTATAATGTGTTTTCTAGGTAGCACTTGATCTCTCCACCTTTTTTAACGGATACAACCCAAGTTAAAAGAAAAACTTTGAAGGAGATGAAGAAGTTCTTGTGCTCAAAATGAAGAAACCAACTGAATCAGGGGCACCCAATGACAAGTTTCGTGAGATATCTGTTCAGCAGACCTTCCAACCTCTGCAACCCCAAAACCTTGAGATCTCAAAAATGAACCGGAAAAAACCTTGAGATTTAGGTCCCAAACCTTGAGGTTTATAAAGTGTTCGAAAACAAAGAACTTTAAACGGTACCGGGCAGCGCCGACATGTGTAGATTTTTTTCTTTTAGGACTAGTTGGGACGCTTTCCGGATCACAGCTTTGTTCCGCCATATTGAACAAGTGCTTTTTATAGGGCTTTTAACCTTTACTTCATGTAAGAACGTCAAATTGTAATTCAAAACACAAAGTGAAAGATCTTCACGTGATCTTCATACTCATGTTGTGCTCAAACTGAGGCAGAAACGAAAATAAAGTAACTCAAGTTTGATTTTGGGCTGTATTTCTTTAAGATTGTCATTCATTGAGGAAAACCGTGAGATTTTGAGGTTAGACCGTGAGACCGTGACATGGGATCTGAAACCGTGAGTCTCACGGCCAAACCCTAGTGAAAAACCTCAGAGGATCTTTAAGGACCTTCAAAGATCTTCAAAGACCTGCCAAAGATCTTTAAAGATGAGGATCCTTTAAGGATCTTCTAAGGATCTTCAAAAGATCTTTAAAGATCTTTAATTTCGAAAACTAGTAACAAAGATCCTCATGAACTTGGTGAGGATCTTGTGAGGATCTCGCAAAGATCCTGGTGAAGTTCAGCTCAAAGATCTTCGTGAAGATCCTTCAAGATCCTCAAGGATTTTTAATAGGATCCTTGAAGGATCTTAAGAGGATCTTAAGCAGGATCTTGAAAAGATCTTTAGTGGGATCCTTGAGGATTTGATAAGGATCCTTTGAGGAACTTAAGCAGGATCTTGATAAGATCTTTGGTAGGATCCTTAAGAATTTAATAAGGATCCTTTAAGGATCTTAGAAGGATCTTAAGCAGGATCTTGAAAAGATCTTTAGTAGGATCCTTAAGGATTTAATGAGGATCCCTTGAGGATCTTAAGCAAGATCTTGAAAAGATCTTTAGTAAGATCCTTAAGGATTTAATAAGGATCTTAGACGGATCTTAAGCAGGATCTTGAAAAGATCTTTAGTAGGATCCTTAAGGATTTGGTAAGGATCCTTCAAGGATCTTAAAAGGACCTGAAACAGGATCTTCAAAAGATCTTTAGTAGGATCCTTAAGGATTTGATGAGGATCCTTGCAGAATTGTGAAAAGATCCTTTCAATCAATTTGCTAAGATCCTAGACAGGATCCTTCAAGATCCTCAACGATTTTATAAGGATCCCTCAAGGATCTTAAAAGGATCTTCAATGGGACCTTGAAAAGATATTAGGATCCTTTAAGATCTTTAAAGACTCTATTAGGATCCTTACAGGATCTTGGAAGGATTTTTTAAATCAAATTGCAAAGATCTATGCCAGGATCCCGAAATATTCTAGAGGATTTTAAGAGGACTCCCCGGTTAAGTATCTTTAAAGAATCTTCAAAGGAATCTTGAAAAGATCTTCTAATGAGGATTGTTAAAACTCCTCAACTTTTTTTAAGGCTCTTATCTTGAAATCTGTAAATGATCCTTGCAATCAATGCAATTTGCGAGATCTCTGATAGGATCGTTAATAGATTTTACAGTGAGGACTTGCAGCATCTTGAAAAGATAATTACACTGTCACGATCTTCCCTGAGGGACCAGTGTCAAGATTGACGAGTATTTCATGTCATGAGGACCTCTAACGAATGATATTTCAACAAGGAATTCTTAGAACTCAGGATTTAGTGAAATATTCAGGCACCGCGCAGGGGAGGGGCTGGGGGCTAAACCCCCCCGGCCCACTTTTACAACAGTAACAAGGAAGTAATACTTAAAACTCGAAGTTGCTTTTCTATTTAACGTTTTATCGAAAACTGATTATTCTTATTTTAAACCACCACTGTTTTGTTGCCGAAAGTATGTTAATTTTAAATGCATTTTCAGCCATTTCAGAGGACTTTTCCGGTGGAGCATGCCCCCGGATCCCCCAGCTGACTCACGCTAACGCGTTCCAAGTGAGCTCCCACCCCCATCAGTTGCAAACTTGCTGCGCGGGCCCTGATATTTGACCACTTTATAAAGATTTGCTTCGGTATTATTTTGCTTTTCTGTAAGGCTAATGTTCAGTTCTGTTTTGGGCAATTAATTAATGTTAAAATACAATTTTACAGTTCACAGCTGTGTAGGATTCAGCTAAATGGCTTCTGATTGAATTGAAAGATATGGTTTTCCACCAAAACACAAGTTCTTTATTAGCATCTAACATAATGTTGTACTGATTTAAGTGAATAAGAAAGAAAACAGTTTATCTTGTTTGATTAATTTATGCGTGCATGCAGCAGCTTGTTTTCAAATTTTAAAGCAATTGCTTTTGATGAGATACAACTTTAAATTTTGTTGCAAGTCACTACTAATGCAAAATTATCAAATACTGAGCTTGAAATGATTGCTGGTCACCTTTTGAAGCAGCCATCTTGAATTTCAGAGGAGACTGGTAATGAATGAGCCGCTTTGGTCAGCATCTACACTAGTGCAGTGCAGGCTCAAAGAAAAACCGTTGGTGAGAAATTGGTGAGATTTTCACGATACGAGTTCGTTTCGGGTGTTTTCTACTGGAGTTATGTTTCTTGTAAGCTTAAAAAATGGTTGTTCAAGACAAGAAGACGAAGATCACTACCCTTTTGAAACAGGTAAGCTTTATTTTAACCCAAATGATATGAATTTTGGTGAAAGATCGGCTTAGAAATTCGTTTCTGCAGTACGTGTATTTAAGCTCAAGCTTATAGGTCAACCATGTGATTTTCTTCAAGCTACATTTGAGACTGTCAGACTGTTCTTTTTGCTTAACCTCTTCATGACATGATTCGAAATTTTTAAGCGAAATGGCAGACAATTTGAGTCGTACTGGCACTCTTAGATGCCTTCCATGGTGATTGACCCACTCAGTTCGTGTCTTGTTTGAGTGTGCATGATCTTAATTTGCAACTAAATGATCATGAAGTTGAAGATGACTTCATAGAGTACTAAGAGTAGAACTGTTGACTTAATAATACAGTGAACTCACCAAGAAGACTTATTTAAAGCACACAATGCTTTCTTTTGATGTAGATGTTCAACTCAGCTGTTGTGGAAACTCAGGACTTCAACTTCACTGTCAGAGTAATTATTAAATGCTTCTCAATAAGCTAAGTTTCGTGTCACTTTTAATTCTAAATGTGGAAGCACACTGCTTTGCTTTCTTTTAAATCATAACTTCTTGTAGTAGTCAGTTTAAAATGAATGTGAAGTTCAAAATAATTATAGCTTGAAGATTTCAAGCTAAAAAGCCTTCTTGACATTGGATGGTCCTATGAATTATGTAAATTTCCCCAGATGTTTTTCCTAGCTTAAGGTATTTTCAGACATACCCATACTAAATAAAATTAAGTCTGCTTTATTATTCAAGCTTTCTTAAGCTATATTTGCAAGGTTCATCTCCTGCCATTAAGCAAATTCAGACCTTGAAAATTCCCTCGTTGTTTGAAATGTCACAACTTCATAAGGTGGCCTTGGAATTCGTTTACTTTTTAACTTGAACTTACAATGTACTGTACTTATGAAATTCTGAACGAATTTCAAATCAAAGCTCTCTTAACTGGGAATTCTTATACGGAAGATAAGAAGGCTTCATTTTTTTGCTTTGCTTAAGTTTGCTTGATACATTTAGACTGTTTTAAAATTATTTGAAGGGAATCAAACTAGCTCTTGTTTTCATGCACACCAAGTTCTTCTCATTTACTTTAAAGAGGCATTTGCTTTAATTAAAGGTATTTAAAAAGAGTTACTGGCAGTATTTCCCTAATAGCAGAAGCCTCTTTTCCTTGTATTGAGCGTGCTGGGTAAATGAGACCTCTGCCATGGGTCCAAACAGTCTGTGTTGAGCATGTGCCGCAGTTTCTTAGTGACTGAAGAATCACGTGATCAAATGACAAACAATACATGGAGCATGCATTTTAAATCTTCCGTCCACGAACTCGGACAGCGGCTTAATCAAAGACCGTTTCGACCCATGGCAGAGGTCTCTTTTCTCCTGCACGCCTAATACATGGAAAAAAGACCTCTGCTAGCAGGGATTGGCAGTATTTATTATTCAAAGGAAATCAAAAAAAGGGAACAGTCAGAAAAATAAGTCAAAATGCTGTTTCGTAGTTGGCCTTTCTGTCTAATCTTGTCATTTTTAAAAAATTGATTTGTTGCAATATTTTCTAAAATATATTACAATATATACTTGACTTATAAGAGTAGCATCAAAAATGGGAGACTTCACTATCTGCACGCAGTACATTATGGATGAGTCAGGTCCCAAAATACAATTAATTTAAGAACAGCAATAGAGAGCAGTGAAGGGAAGATAATCTGTGGCATCCTTTCATAGTGCAATTAGTTGTGGTTTAAAAATTTCAAAATTACTAAATACTAAAATCCTGGATGTTAAAATCTAATTTCTGAAATCATATTGAGACTTTATTGGCAACAACCAGGTCCATTATTTGTTCCAGTTTTAGCTACACACTGTATGTGTGACTCTATCAGTATGTTAGAATTGTCACAGAAAGTCTTGTCTCCAACCGTAATTATAAGTGGTTGCAAATGGTTGCATTTGCCAGATATTAGGCAGTCAGTAAACCAAAAGGGCTAATGATTTAAAAGAAAGGATAATCTGTGACATCCTTTTACAGCATAGCCTCCTTCGCAGACGTCTTTGGGCTCATCACGTATTCCTTGCCCAGGAACGTCTGCTGAACTGAACTACCACTTCAGTTCGTGGCGGTTAACCAATCAAAGTTCGTTTTCCAATTTATGGAAAGTAGGACTTCGAACCCTGAATTATTTTCACAGACGATGCACGTGAATCGGGTGTCGATTTCCATTCTTAGGCAGCTCGTTATCGGTTTCTTCAAAACAAAGGCTAACTGCCGGCGAAAGGAAGTGGCAGTTCAGTTCAGCAGACGTTCATGGGCAAGGAACGCGTGACGAGCCGAAAGACGTCTGCGAAGGAGGCTATTTACAGCACAATCAGTTGTAGTTTGAACATTTCAAGATCAGTAAAAAGAATACTTAATTCCTGGAAGTTGAAATCCAAGTTTCTGGTTCCAGAGCTCTTAATGTATTACCAATTAACTTACTAGGTAAATACCTTGCATTGAATCTCTGTTGTTTTCCAGTTTTAGTTATGACTATCTGACTGTGTTATAAATAGAATTGTCACAAAATATCTCGTCCTAACCACCAGTCATAAGCAAAAGTAACGTATTCATACAACATCATTAATGCCTATAAAGTTTGATACAGAATACCAGTATACAATATCAGACAGGCAAAAAGTTACAGTTGCTGATACAAGCATTATATAAAAAAAATTTAATGTGTACTTTTAAATTTGAATTATGTGACTTGTATCATTTAAGGCGGTGGCTTCAGCCAATGTTTTTTTAGCAGAAAAACAGTAAAATTATATCTGAAACAAGTAAGTTGCAATTGCTAAATACAAGCATTATATTTGTTCTTCAGCCAATGATTTCTTTTCACCAGAGAAAGATTATTTCAAAAACAAAACCTGTTTAAAAAGTCTTCAGTGTTTAATATATATTGTACAATGACAATTATTAGAAACCTTCAAGGAGTATACAAATGTTATTACATTGTATGCTACTCAAACAACTGGTTCCTTGATGATCTCTACAAAATCATAAAGGGGACCTTGAGGATCCCCGCAGGGACCTTGAGGATCCCTGCAGGGACCTTGAGGATCTTTGCAGGGACCTTGAGGATCCCTGCAGGGACCTTGAGGATCCCCGCAGGGACCTTGAGGATCTTTGCAGGGACCTTGAGGATCCCTGTAGGGACCTTGAGGATCTTTGCAGGGACCTTGAGGATCTTTGCAGGGACCTTGAGGATCCTTGTAGGGACCTTGAGGGTCTTTGCAGGGATCTTGAGGATCCCTGCAGGGACCTTGAGGGTCTTTGCAGGGACCATGAGGATCCCTGCAGGGACCTTGAGGATCTTTGCAGGGACCTTGAGGATCTTTGCAGGGACTTTGAGGATCCCTGCAGTGACCTTGAGGGTCTTTGCAGGGACCTTGAGGATCCCTACAGGGACCTTGGGGGTCTTTGCAGGGACCTTGAGGATCCCTGCAGGGACCTTGAGGATCTTTGCAGGGACCTTGAGGATCCCTGCAGGGGCCTTGAGGATCCCTGCAGGGACCTTGAGGATCTTTGCAGGGACCTTGAGGATCCCTGCAGGGACCTTGAGGATCTTTGCAGGGACCTTGAAGATCCCTGCAGGGGCCTTGAGGATCCCTGCAGGGACCTTGAGGATCTTTGCAGGGACCTTGAGGATCTCTGCAGGGACCTTGAGGATCCCTGCAGGGACCTTGAGGATCCCTGCAGGGACCTTGAGGATCCCTGCAGGGACCTTGAGGATCTTTTAAAGATTATGCAAGATCCCTGAAGATCTTTATTAAGATCCTCGAGGATCTTTCATAAGATCCACACAAGATCCTAGTGCAGATCTTCAAAAATCCTTCAAGATCCTGTAAGGTTTTTCACCAGGGAACCGTGAGTGTTTGAAGGTTCTGTTCAGTGGAGGGTAGTTCACCTTAGGCTTTTGGTATCGATTAAAGAGTGCACTAGGATTTTCTTAACTGAAACGTGGCCTAAAAGATTTGCAATGTGGAAATCGTAGCCCCTGAGGGTTTTGGAAAGGTTGTAATTGCTCATTTTGGCAGTCAAAAACGTCAGCTAGCATTTTTGGAAAGAAAATAGTTCCCTAGAAAGTTCTTGGAAAGTTCATTTCAGCTAGCATTTTCTCAAAGGAAGAATTTGTTCCCTAAAATTTTCAGGCAATTAAAATTTCAGCTAAGGAATACGAACAGATCAAATTTTTCTAACTAACCATAAATTCACTTTAAACAGACTTCAAACACCATATGGTGCTTAAAACTGCCTTTCTACCGCTTTTGATTGATTTGGCTTATTGGGTGCCCCTGCTGAATGTGAAAGCAATGTGTTCAGCCAATCACAGGCGAGTATTTCCGTTTCCCTCTTCTTCGACCACTCAGCATTCAGTAATTTAGCGCTCTTAATGTTATAAGACACTTAAGCATGCAGCAAGGCGTGATATTCTTACAAGTCATTTCAAAATGGGAGAGACAAACAAAAATTCTCCTGTTAGAGTAAATACAGCACACTACATGAAGAGGGTTGTGCTAAAACATTCTCTGATCTCTTACCATCTTCTTTTGTCCTCACCACCTTATACAAGCTCTTTGGTCCATCTCCAAAATCGTTGAAGGTCTGTACTTCAAATTCATATTTTGTGTACTTGAGGAGCTTAGTCACAGTAGTCTCAGTAGCTGCTGAACTGTAAATGGTCAGATTGGTTGAAACGTTTTGAGAGCCTTGCTTTCTGTAAAAGACCTTATATCCTGTGATTTTCCTTTTTGATGGCGGTTGCAAAGAGACAATGACACTGGTAGAGGTTTCTGCAGTCACATTGAAGTTGTTAGGTGCCTGATAGGGAACTGCAACAACAAATACCCAGTTACACTGATAACCAGTGAAGCTGTCAAACATGACAAAATAGAATATAGCAAACAAACTTGACACTTGAAATACAGTCAATGGCGTCACCATGGACTCTCCAATTTAAGGTTATTACATGGGTTTGTTTCAGTTAGGAAGTTACAACATTGCTCGGATACATTCTAATGTGACCTTTGTAGTGCCTGATGAAACACTCCTTTATGGCTAAGAATGGCCATCTTGCCACAACTAATGTTTTGTACGGTCTCGTCTTAGCCCACACTTTGGGTCTGTGTTTGTTGATTTGTTTTGTTCATGAGTAGGCTGAAATGTTGTGTGGCTGTAATAAAGCCAGCAGGTTTTTCCTTCTGTCACTGATGGGCTCAGCAGTTTCAGCGTCAGATTATACCCAAATCATGATCTCAGCCTCTCCACCACTGGCCACCAGCCCAGTGCCTGATTGCAATCAAAGTATACGAAAGCTTAAAAAGTGAAGAGCGGAGAGTTGTTTTGCATATGGAGGTCGACCGCAACCAAACTCACTCTGAACTTACACTGTCTAACATGTTCTTACACTTGCATGTATTAATTAAGTTACAAGCTTGTCAAGTATACCAAGGTTTTGTAATACATTTGGCGTTACATGATCAACCTAGATGCTAATTAACACATCAGGTACGATTATTGAACATGCCGCAGGGATGCTGTTTGCTGAAGAAGAGATAAGTTTCATAACTATCAAAAAGAGTAGGGGACATAGTTCCTGGTGTGGTGGTCTATCTCTGTCTTTCATCTGGCATTCATGTATCGGTTGGGTGGGTCGGAGAGAACAAATTCGGACTGAAGAAGAGTTGTAAACCGCCATGAAACTAAGTAATAAGTGTGGTATATAAATCCATTACCATTACCAATTACCATTAATGTGTGTACGGTAATTCAGCAGGAAGTTGGTTCACACTACTAAACATAATTATTTTTGTTTTCTGTAGTCAATACAACACAGTTTAGTTGGTATGCGATCATAGAGTGGAACTTTATCCAATAATCTAATCAATATGAAGAGTAACTACTTTAGGCTCTGGGGATAGAGTCAGTGTGGACATTTTTCACAAGAGCAAGGTTAGTGATGGATCACATGTGCGGCCTTAAAGAAAGTACACTGATAAAGTTTAAGTTATAAATTATCATACTTTGGATGAGCCGAAAGAGTACAAAAAAATGGTATTTTAGAAATCAAAGACACAAGGAAAAACTTGTACGCAGTGAAATTATATTCAGTCCTGTTATTATTGAACAAGAGGTGACATAACAGCAAGTTATAGACATAACAGAAATTAATTATCACCATTATTGATAACTTGCCCTAACTTTTTCTTCTTTAAGGTAATTCCTCGCATTTGCATCACGCATCTTTACTGCGCATAATTTATGGCGTCATTTAGCGCCCGCTCGTGCACGCGCACACTGAAAACTGAAAACTTAAAACGTTTATTTGTGTCCAACATAATGTATGGACTGTAGTTTGATGTGTGTTCTGATGAGTTTTGGTTCACAAAGATTATACAATAACTTGAAATACGTTCTTACAATAAATATCAAATCATGCCAGAATGGGGCATTTTCAATGCCTCACAGCTCCCAAATGAGCATGGGCACCCCCCTTTTTTATTTCAAAATTGAAGTTCTCATATGATAAATATTCACTGAACAAAGTTCGAACAAAAATCTATTGTCACTTTTATTTCAGAGGAATTACCTTAAATGTTAATGTTGTTAGATATTAATTTTGCCAAAGTCAAGTGAAAGTAGTAAAATAATCATTGCAAATTTCCAATTCCTACACTAGAGAAGAAATGTCTTGAGAACTTCTGAGAATGGTTCTAACTGGCTCTGGGTGGAAATTTATAGGAATTATTAACCGCAACCTCTTCCAAGAAATCAGTTGTGGCCCAAATAGTTCAACTATTGCACTAACAACTGTACGGCCTTTGTTAAACTCATACAAATATCTAAAATATTTATTTCCCTTTTTTCAAACAACCTACTCACAAGGTTGAGCACTCACATATTTAAATCTGTGCCTGCATGAACTTTAGAAACAAAATAATACAAACTACTTGGGATCTAGATCTCGGCTATGGAATTTGTACATCACAGCTATCCCAGATCAATAGCAAAATAAACAAACAGCAGTAAGAGTTTAATAACATAAATTTATATCTACACTGTACCTACAGGTTATTACTGATCAAACTTATGAAAATTAACCACATGAAATTTTACAAATGTGGCACCACTGCACAAAAAATTATAAAAATACTCTGTCACTTGGCTGCTCTTTTTTTTTTTTAAGGAAACAATGTAATCACTAACAAGTCAGTCATGTTCCATGACTCTTGTCTACCTTTTCCCCCACATACAGGCCTTAGCTCAAACTTGGACTCAAACGATTAATTTCAGCACTCAGCAGTTCATTTCCACCATAAACAGCTGTACTTTTCAAACTTCCGAAGGATGCAAATTTGTCACCATCGTATCGTTTAAATGATTCCTGGTGGCAAGAGCACCGAAGACTGTAAATGTATGGCAAGCAGCCATCTTGTATTTCAAGGGACAAAGTGGAGACTGGGAATGATAGTACCTTTTTAGTCAGCAGCCACATGCAATTGCAGGCTCACAGAAAAAAAAACGTTTGCGTCAGCCCATGCAAAAATAAATGTGTGATCACATGTGTGATCACACTTTAAAAGTGTGATTGAAGTGTGATCCTTGGAATCACACTTTATCCCACTAATAATCACACTTTCCATGTGTGATTTTTCAACATTCACACATTCAGAAGTGTGATGAGAAGTGTGATGTAGAAAGTGTGACAGCTGATCCCAGATCAAAGAATCACACTTTTCAATGATGCACTTGCTATCTAAGAGTTAGTGAAAGATTTGTTCATAAAGTGGGATAGTTTTCACACCAAGCCTCTGAGAAAAACAATATCTCTCCAAACTCACTTTATGTCAGCCCAAGAAACAGCATACCAACAGGGTATGGGTAGGGCACACTCCTAGTATAGTGTATACTGTTTTAGGAGTATACCCATTAAAGTATTAAAGGTACGTATTATGTACGTGGGTGTATACCTTTTCAATTGAGGTAGCTGCAATGCAAAACCTCTATGTGCTGTCAGGGAAATGCCACAATAGTTGGATATTTTTCTTATAGTTAATTAGCTTGCATGTGAAATATGTTATCTTTTTGTAGTTTCTTAATAGTTTATTGATAACCAATTTGTGATACTTTTTTTTTATTACCTGTACTATTAATACTTGTCTCTGAAAAGCCCCCATGGGGAGTTGACAATAAATTCGTATTGTATTGTATAAGGAATTTTGATAGAACTGCAGCTTATCTCAGAAAATGAACAGGATGGTAACACTCTCAAAGGATTAACCCAGTATGTGAACCAGATTAATCCCCTGCACTGACAATGAAGCTAGCACAACAAGATGCAGTGGCTAAGAAGTGTGTTAATTGGACTGGTTCAAGCGATGGCCTATAGATCATTGTGTTGCGTTCTTGGCCAAGAAAACTACATCTCACAGTGTCTCTCTTCACCCAGGAGGTTAAGTGATTGCTGCCCGGGGGGCTAAATTGTAATCAACTAGTATTCCATCCAGGGGTACTTTAGTATAATTCAAAGGGTGCTTTGTGCTATTGAACCCGGAATTGCTGGCCCAATAGGTCACCTTGTCCTCTATGCAGTTGCGTCTTTTTAATTTGGCTCATTCAGCCTGTTGGGTGGAACACAAGCTTTATTTACTTTACAAAACCTTCAGTCATGCTCCACTAAATTTGGAAATATGAGCCACAGTTTTATGAAAATGCCTTGAATTTTCTGTGAATACCCCATGAAAACTGCAAAATGTAATTTCATGGGCTCTTTTGTGGCAATGAATTTTCCATGAAATTGTAGCATTTTATTTCATGACCCATGAATTTGGTAAGGAGAGACATTAATGAGCCATGAATTGGCCATGAAACTCATCGCATTATATATTTCATGGATATACCTCACAAATTAATGTGATTTGGTAAGCTGAAGCCACTCTAAAGGCACTAAGGCCACTAAGGCCACGAAACAGCTGTCCATGGCTGCTAATGCTTGGGCTCAATCTTTACTTTGGTAGATTTAAGGGGTAATGCCCGCTACCATGTGGCCTTAGTGCCTTTAGAGTGGCTTCAGCTTACCAAATCACATTAATTTGTGAGGTATATCCTTGTCACTCCAGCCACATCCCACAAGCTTTACGTTTTCACTGCTTGTTTTATGGATATGTGGGTACTTGAGCCTGAGCATTAGCTATGCCATGCTGATGAGGCCTAACAAGGCCGAAACAGCTGTCCATGGCTGCTAATGCTTGGGCTCAATCTTTACTTTGGTAGATTTAAGGGGTAATGCCCGCTACCATGTGGCCTTAGTGCCTTTAGAGTGGCTTCAGCTTACCAAATCACATTAATTTGTGAGGTATATCCTTGTCACTCCAGCCACATCCCACAAGCTTTACGTTTTCACTGCTTGTTTTATGGATATGTGGGTACTTGAGCCTGAGCATTAGCTATGCCATGCTGATGAGGCCTAACAAGGCCGAAACAGCTGTCCATGGCTGCTAATGCTTGGGCTCAATCTTTACTTTGGTAGATTTAAGGGGTAATGCCCGCTACCATGTGGCCTTAGTGCCTTTAGAGTGGCTTCAGCTTACCAAATCACATTAATTTGTGAGGTATATCCTTGTCACTCCAGCCACATCCCACAAGCTTTACGTTTTCACTGCTTGTTTTATGGATATGTGGGTACTTGAGCCTGAGCATTAGCTATGCCATGCTGATGAGGCCTAACAAGGTCGAAACAGCTGTCCATGGCTGCTAATGCTTGGGCTCAATCTTTACTTTGGTAGATTTAAGGGGTAATGCCCGCTACCATGTGGCCTTAGTGCCTTTAGAGTGGCTTCAGCTTACCAAATCACATTAATTTGTGAGGTATATCCTTGTCACTCCAGCCACATCCCACAAGCTTTACGTTTTCACTGCTTGTTTTATGGATATGTGGGTACTTGAGCCTGAGCATTAGCTATGCCATGCTGATGAGGCCTAACAAGGTCGAAACAGCTGTCCATGGCTGCTAATGCTTGGGCTCAATCTTTACTTTGGTAGATTTAAGGGGTAATGCCCGCTACCATGTGGCCTTAGTGCCTTTAGAGTGGCTTCAGCTTACCAAATCACATTAATTTGTGAGGTATATCCTTGTCACTCCAGCCACATCCCACAAGCTTTACGTTTTCACTGCTTGTTTTATGGATATGTGGGTACTTGAGCCTGAGCATTAGCTATGCCATGCTGATGAGGCCTAACAAGGTCGAAACAGCTGTCCATGGCTGCTAATGCTTGGGCTCAATCTTTACTTTGGTAGATTTAAGGGGTAATGCCCGCTACCATGTGGCCTTAGTGCCTTTAGAGTGGCTTCAGCTTACCAAATCACATTAATTTGTGAGGTATATCCTTGTCACTCCAGCCACATCCCACAAGCTTTACGTTTTCACTGCTTGTTTTATGGATATGTGGGTACTTGAGCCTGAGCATTAGCTATGCCATGCTGATGAGGCCTAACAAGGCCGAAACAGCTGTCCATGGCTGCTAATGCTTGGGCTCAATCTTTACTTTGGTAGATTTAAGGGGTAATGCCCGCTACCATGTGGCCTTAGTGCCTTTAGAGTGGCTTCAGCTTACCAAATCACATTAATTTGTGAGGTATATCCTTGTCACTCCAGCCACATCCCACAAGCTTTACGTTTTCACTGCTTGTTTTATGGATATGTGGGTACTTGAGCCTGAGCATTAGCTATGCCATGCTGATGAGGCCTAACAAGGCCGAAACAGCTGTCCATGGCTGCTAATGCTTGGGCTCAATCTTTACTTTGGTAGATTTAAGGGGTAATGCCCGCTACCATGTGGCCTTAGTGCCTTTAGAGTGGCTTCAGCTTACCAAATCACATTAATTTGTGAGGTATATCCTTGTCACTCCAGCCACATCCCACAAGCTTTACGTTTTCACTGCTTATATATTTCATGGCCCATGAAAGTCATGTGTTTGGACTTTCATGGGCCATGAAAATGGCCATGAAAATGGCTGGTGGTGGGCCATTAATAATCCATGAAACTCAACAAAGTAATGGAACAATGTACAGTAACAAGTGACTAAAAGATTAATTTTTAATACGAAAGAAACATGGCAACCGGATTAGGTGTAGACCACACTAATAAGGGGTGTAGCTAGGATTTTTCAAGGAGGGGTCCACAGTGTGTCACACTTAGGGTACTTCCCATATTGTCATGTCAACATCTCTGCTGTGGTTTACTGAAAGTGACATTAATTTTGTTTGGATGGGTGGTAAGCTTAGAGGGAGGGACAAGCTAGCCATTTTCATGAGTTGTTTAAACTGAACGAAACTTCTCATCATAAAACTTGATCAGCTGAAATATTTTATGACAGTTCCATTCAAATAAAGATAATTCCTCATAATTACAAACAATAATTACAAGATGTTTTTATTTTTGTAAACCATGGCCTGATTTTTCAGCAGTCTACAAAGGTCTTTATAACATCACTTTTATAGGGAAGATATTTGTTTACAAACATTGTTTTTGTTATTTAAATGTTGTAAACGTTAAACAGAAGAATTCTTTGTTTCACCAGCCAGTAGCTCTCTGGTTGGCATATTAATAACAATAGGTCACATCACTGATATCTTTGCTATAGGGGTGACACACTTACTGGTCGCCAGTAGTTTCCATTGTGGCCAAGTCATGCAAATTAGGATAAAACCAAAGACTTGGAATTTCTTACAATATCTGGGAATGTTCACTGATCCAGTTGGGAATAACTTGGAATTACTAGGAATTCCCAAAAAATTTTAAGACTAAACAGAAATCGCATTTGGAATTGCTGGGAATTTCTGGGCATCAATGGTAAACGGAGACATCAAAATGCAAAACTGAGCAATTTGTGGCCAATTAATATCAAGTTCCACCACTTTAAATTAAAAAAAAAGACTGCAAAGCTTTGTGATTCTTTATTAATGACCAAGCCTATCATTCTTTCAACGAAACAGATTTATGATGAAGCCGAAACTAAGTGCTACTAAACACAACATAGCCCTAATAAATACAATTACATATAATAAAATACAATCCTAATAAGTCACACATTTACTCAGTGAATTATCCGAAAAGCAGATGAAATTTACAAAGTCCTTTGAAATAAAATGAACGTAAGACTTAAAAGCGAGCGAGAGTAAGCGGTGGATTTTTCTCACCTTCACGAACTCATTCGTCTCTTTGTTATCTCGTCAACGTTCGGCAACAAACATCGAAAGCATGTTTTACTCTCAACTGAAGATGAATCTCTTCGTAAAGTGTGTTTTCGTCAAAATCTTCGCCAGAAATTGGGAACTGAATGACCGAAGCAACAGAAGGAAAACAGAGCAGATAAGAGAGCATGTTTCACTGAAGACCGCAATCAAGTAGTCCAGCGGATGTTACAAGGCAACAGCCAATGATGGTGTGTGAATTTTCACGTGACTATCCTCGTGCATTTTATTGAACAAAGAACCTCTATTTATTCTCTCTTGGCGCCCATCTTTGAATTGTCTTTTCGGTTGGTCTGTCGTGCGAATAATTGTAAGTTTTTGTTTCGTAAAGATTGTTTTTTGAGTGGTTTAGAGGATGAGTAACAACAGCGTTATTGCAGTAAACGAAAGGCTGAAGTTTGTGGTGCCGATGTCAAACGAAATGAAGGCACCACCGTGGATTTAGAGGCCGGCAAGCCATTTCTAAAGCGGGAATTTTCAATGTTTTTGGTAAGTAAATACTCTGTTATTAGAAATGGGAACAGTTCTTAAATTATAAAAGCCCGTAACTTGTCAACAGCACAGTAAAACTGTGAACAGAATAATCACGTAACAGAGTGCTCCTCGGCAAAGTGTAATCCATCGCGGCCGCCGTTCCTATATTGAGGTCTTCGAGTCGTCAGTAGTTCAACCGTTGTAAAACTACAGATCGAGTTAACTTTAGGTCGGTTCTTCGCTAGGTCTTAAGCTTATTAAATTATCTCGAGTACTCTAGTGAATTTATGGCAGAACCAGTCTAGAATGAAACAACATGCAATTTGCTTAATTATGAAAATGTGTATGTTTAGCATTTTTGGATACAAGGTTTGTTTTGCCGGTTCTTATATAATTATATCATTTTGAATTTGGCGTGACTGAATTAAGTTCGACGTTTGAATTTTGGCACTGTCGGATCGAATTCAATTTAATTCTCCATGGCAGTGGCACAACGTTTGAAACAGGCCTTATTTTTTATTCAGACATGAAAAAAAAAATACAAGCTGGAGCGGGACATATGTTGACAACCTCATCCGCAGACAGCAATTAAAGCTCCCTGAACAGCAAAAAATTTAAAAAGAATAAATAATTGTCTCATTAAGCGATAGACCACAAGTTTCTATGGTTTACAGGTTGATAAACCACGTGGGATGTTGAAGGGATTCTTCGAGTGTTCTTCCAACATCCCAAGTGGTTTATCAGCCTATAAATCATAGAAACTTGTGGTCTATTGCTTTTATATGATAATTCAGAAGATGCACAAAATTTCCATGAGTTTACTGGCACAATAAACCATAGCTGATTGACCGATCAGAACGTGCGCATTGATTTGGTTATTATATAAGACATAATAAAATTAAAAATCATGATTATTAGTAAGTTGAATAAACTGAGAATATTTTAGCTGGTGTTATCATTTGTGTGCAAGGACAAACAATATCTAGAGATTCCACAAACAGGGTATGTTTTATATTTTTCAGTGATGACTTGGTATTTATACATGTATTATTAAAATTTTTCAAGTTTGTTACATTTAGTTTTAACCTACATAGATCGATTTTATCACATATGGAATTCATGGGAGTTTAAGGACATTTTTATGGTGTTGGTATCGTTTTCACCTGCCCCCATGAAAGTGATGAAGAGTTAACTTTCATGAGTCATTAATATGCCATGGATAGACCATGAAAATTTTCATGGTCATTGAAAATTTTCACAATTCACAGGGTATCCATGGGCCATGAATTTGACAACCTATTAAAAACCCATGAAATTACACCCCATGGAAACATAGGAAATTGAATTCATGGGCTTTTCAACAGTATTAAAAAACCATTAAAATCTCTACTTGAAATTGTTTCTTCATGGGTATTTCATGGGCTAAGATATGATTGGGGAGATTTCATGGGTCATGAAACAGTTAAATTTTCACAAGACTTTGATTGCTTTTTCACGACTTACAACTATGAAAATACCCTGAATTTTTCCTCTGAAAATTCCATTAAAATGCGTTGAAAAAACCATTGATTTGCTGTGAAAATGGGTTTTGAGTTTATAGTGGTATATAATCAAATTAATGTTTCCCTCGATCTTTACCTTGCTACTTATAGAGGATTATTCTATAAATTTAGCTGTTGGTGCATGGCCAATATGCAAGCAATGATACATTAATATTTTATCGTGTTGGAACTGCAATATATATTATAGAACATTAAATCAACATACTCTAATACTGTGATCAGAAGAAGTGCGGTTTGATGTTAGTAGATAACGTAATTGTATCCAGAGTCACACTTTTGTTAGTGTGATCACACTTGAGATCACACTTTATAAGTGTGATCACACGTGAGATCACACTTAAAAATTAAAGTGTGATTCACTTTTTTCACACCTCTTTTCACACTTTATCACCCTTCCTATAACACTTTACAGAGGTGTGATTTAAAGTGTGAAAATGTGTGACTTAAAGTGTGATTCACACATCTTATAAAAAATCACACGTGTGATCACATGTGTGATCACACTTTACGTCACACGTGTGATCACACATATATTTTTGCATGGGTGCCTTCTCACTTTTGGCTAGCCTGGGACCAGGCTCCGCAGTGGAGTTAAGGAGCGAAAAGAAGAAACGTCCCACACTCGGCTCACTTCGCTTGCCAATTTTTTGCCACATTTCTTCTTTTCGCTCCTTAACCCCACTGTGGAGCCTGGTCCCAGGCTAACTTTTGGCAGGTTCTACCGATTTAAACTAACTAAACTAACTTTTAAACTAGACGATGGCTTAAAACAATAATATGGGTGACTACTTTTTTGAAACAGGTGAGCTTACGTTTAAAAAGCAAATGATACTAACTTTATTGAAAGACATACTTCAAAATTGAACATTGATATTGACTGGATTGACTACGTGCCCACTGAGTATGAGTTAAATTGGAACACTAAAATTCTGTAGCCTTTTCATGGCATAGTGGTTTAATTAAAACTGAATGCCAGATGATTTGAGTTCCACTCAGAAACATTTCTCACGGTGCTTTTCCATGGTGACTATTTTTTGACTGCATATGTTGTGGTTCATATTTTATTTTGATAAATTTTTTCAATCCAGTTTATTTTTTTCAAACTAGTTTATGTTTTTCAAACCAGTTTATTTTTTTACAATCATGGGAAGTTTTTCTTCAATGCACAAACTTTAATTCCTTTCTTTAAGTGAACTTACATGTGCCTTATAAAGTTACACAAAAACATTAAATAAAGGGTTAGGGTTAGTGGTTAGGGGGGTTACGGATTGGGTTTAGGGGGGTAGTTTTAGGCACTGATCTTACTAATTAGGCCTAAACCCTGATTTTAAATGGTTAGCTTTTATAGAAGGGTTAGGGAGACTATACTGTAATGCTATTGTATATGTTGTGGTATGAAATTTACTTTTTCCTATGAATAATTAGGGCTAGGAAACAAAGGAAATAAATTTCATTCCAACTGGTATGAAATTTATTTCCTTTGTCTCCTATCCCTAATTATTCATAGGAGACAAGGGAAATAAATTTCATACCAACTGGTATGAGAAATATTTCCTTTGTCTCCTAACCCTAATTATTCATAGGAGACAAAGGAAATAAATTTCATACCAACTGGTATGGAATTTATTTCCTTTGTCTCCTAATCCTGATTATTCATAGGAGACACAGTAAATTTCATACCACAACATATATGGTTGTACTACAAAGCCTATATGTTGTTTTATCAGAACTCATCTTTGGTCATGCCAGCTACCAATTATAATTTAATAAATAATGCAATAAATTGATAATTTAGTTAATGTGTAACAATTTTAAGGTTGTAAATTGTACTACAGACATTTTATATGTTACAGTAGTCAATGGCCACTTGACATAATACATAATTTGTGAAACTGTGGCCACCCTTGTATTGTACGAATTGCTGTATTACATCACTTTAATTTACAACCTAATTACCTTTTTATAATCTCACATGATGTTAACAAGGCTGTGATCTAAGAAAAATATCTGGGAGCCCAAAACTCTGAACCTGTGAAATCTAGGGTGCCCAGCATAATAATTGTGTGAAAAAACTAAGATTTCCTTGTTGCCCAAAGGCAATAGTAAGTCGCCAGAGGCCCCTGGACACTGCTAGAGCACAACCTTGGTTAAATTACACAGCTTATCTATGTATGTGTTACTAACAGTACTCTCTCAGAGTACCCAGGACTTCAGTAGTAGCTGTCTAATACTATGCAGGGGATAAGCACTACAGACAAACTTTGTGTGGTGATCTCTCACTGACATGAGCCAAGTGTGTGGATTGGAACATTTGCAGGCACAATTTCTGAAAACCATTAAGTCTCTTTCAATAATGTTGAAGAAAACGTCACTTTGTAGTGGTCCCTATACAGGTTAATAATAATAATAATAATAATAATAATAATACAGTTCTTAAAAACGCATTATACATAAGTCTCAATGCTTTTACATAAGATTTTAGGTACTCATTAAGTGGTGAGGCAGAAATTTTGGTTTGTTCATTTAACTCAGTTATTTTCTGGTAAAACTACTCTTTATCAACACAGTATTCTTTCTTTTCACTCTAGCAGTAATTGACTTCTGCTCACAGTGTATTTTTCATAGGCTTAAAAACTCATTGACAACTCTTTGACTTATTTTGCTGTATAATGTCTATCATTTTAAACCAAAATAAAATTTGAACCACAACACATACATGTATCTTGGTCACTGGCCCAGTCTTGATTTTAGCTACACTGTATTTTGTTTTGATGCAGATTTGAGGAGCATCGCGACACAGTCTTCAGCGCATTTTGAAAGTGTTATTGCAAATTGAGAGTGTACATGTAAAGATAGCTGGACTTGTGATTTTCAAGAGTAAAATGTGTTTGATCAGGACAAAAAAGGGCTTACTGTATATATACTCTCGTAATTTTTCCAATTACTTTTCCACAAAATTTCCAAGAATTTAAATAAAGACCAAGCAGAAATACAACAATAAATCTCTCTACCATTGTTTCATTTCCTTATTTCAATGTGAACTCTTGCTAGTGAGCTTTTCATTGTTTGAAAAGACCAACAGTTTCGTCAGTAAAATTGAAACCCACAATGACTGATTGCGCTGTGCAATTTTATATAGCTATAATTTTTGAAAGGATTGATAGATTAACGATATAATGTTCCGACGTTTCGGCGACCTCATGACACCATTCTCAAGTAATGAATAATACAAGCGAGCTCAAAGGAGTAAGATCTTAGATTTACTTTAATGGGGTTAAATAAATACTTTGGTGCAGATCGAATATGTTTGTATATTCAAGCATCGTCTTAATTGTTTGATGTACAACATTTCGCTAATTAAACAATCAAATTGGCTCCTGCATTTTTTCAGTACTTTGAAACAACTGAGGAGGTCTTCAGGGACTGTGCTCGTGTGATCATGCCTGCCTGTGTTTTCATGCCTAAAGCACCTGCTACACTTCATCAACTCCACCATTAACGCCTTTATCAAATCGAGAGTTGCTGACCAGCAGACACCGCAGGCCAAGCCAGTAATGGTGGAAAATGACGTGACCCAAGTGATCATACCTTTTAAAGATCAAGATTCCACTGACATTTTTAAGACTGAGCTGAAAGACCTTAAGTAGCCTTAATCTCCAAACCACAATCCAATCCATATTTGTTGGTCGCAAAATTGGCCAAGACCTCCAAGAATTTGGGCCCAAACACAGCTAGTTAACCAATAGTTTGTAAATTACCGTTTTCAATGTAACCTGTGCGATAGAGGTAGCTATGTTGGTTATACTCGTGGACATCTACATGCATGCGTTGTTGGCCATAACAGCGCTTCATTCTCTGTGCGGAAACATTATGATAATGTTCACGCAAGCGCAGTCCCTGAAGACCTCCTTAGCTGTTTCAAAGTACTGCAAAAATGCAGGAACAAATTTGATTGTTTAATTAACGAAATGCTGTATATCAAAGAATAAGACCATGCTTTAATGTACAAACAGATTCGATCCATGCCAACGTATTAATTTTATTTAAATTAACCCCATTAAAGTGTATATGACACAAATTTTTTTTTCCTTTTTTTCGTACACTGATGTGTATAATAAATGAATGCTTTTTCAAAAATGACGAAAAAAATTTTTTTCTACCATTTTTCAGGGCAGAAATACACTCAATTTCTATACAAAATTGTCCCGGGGACTGGGGCGAGAATTGCGCCAATAATTCTACCCGTGACGTCACAAAGTTTGATAACACTGTCGGCGCGACACCAATTTGGGTCATTTCTCATCAAAGATCTTCGTTCTTTGGAGTGGATTTTTTATCATAGTCGATCTGTTCCGTTTAAATTTCGCAAATGTCTAGTGATTCGGAAAGCAGCGAAGCTCCCAGTTTCGTGGAAAGCACGGACGAGAGCGAAGAAGAGTGGATAGAAAGCGAGATAGCACCGTATCAAGACGAGCCACTCGCAGATGTTTCTGAAGATGAAACTGCTCGTGGCGATGATGAAGGACAAGACCTCGATGGACTAACTCCAGCGGTTTTGGAGGCGAGATACGACAGAACTGAAAGCGTGGAGTCTTGGTTAGTAGCATTATGCGAACACGTTTTCTTTCTGAAAGACGATTGTTTTCTGACAGCCATATGAATCATGGAAGTTACAAGATGCTCACAGTATTGTTCAATGTCTATCAGGTGCCGATGTAATTCCTGTAAGACCGACACATTAGTTGGATCACTCGAGTTTCGCTGCTGCAGAGAAGTAACTAGTTCATCAGGAAAGATGGTTTTCGATGGGTCGATCGAAAGTATCAAGTGTATTACGGAACACGAGGACTATGGCGCCGTGACCAATCGAGCAGTTCTCCTCCAAGTGGGCCCTTTATTGAGGAACAAGGATGGCGGGACTTATCGCCGCCGCGGAGGAGTGTCAGAAAACGAGTGAGTATAACATCAACTTCAGGTTTTTAAACTGTTATTTCACGTATTTATATTGTTCAGTTCATGCCTGTTGTGATTTCCCTCTGCCTCGCGAATTTTTTGCTCACGTCTTCGTGATGAGTTTGTTTCCTCTGACGTCCGCACGGTGTTTGTAACATTTCAACATACAACTCTGAAAGTGTGAAGTGTTTAGCTTAGCATTTTATCATATACCGGTACGTGAACTGCGCATAAAAAGTTTTCTACGTGAGACTCTCAGTGATGCAAAATAAAACGTAGCAGTTAAAAAAAGGCTTGAACTGGATGACCCTGCAAAGCACCGTGAATGCATTTGTACAGGGTTAGCCTCCATGTGAAGTGAATATATTCACAAATTCCAGCGAAATGACCTGTTTACAGCTCTGGCTATTGTTTAACTTTCAAATTTGTGTCACCATATACAGTATGTATGCATTCTCAATGCTTTCATTCAGCTGTCATGGCAAACTCAAAAGTGGACTATACTGGTGTAGTGCTCTAATACCAATTAAACGAAATTCAAACCAGTGAACATTTTTATTTGGTTTATTATAGGTACATTAGAGCAGTTGCATACCGATGGACCACACGGTGGCTTTGTGGCTACATGGGTTGGGATAACACCAGACCACTGCCAGCCTGTGTTTATCACAACATAAGAACAAAGTATCAGTCACGACAGTCAACAGGATATACCACTTCTATAGACAGAGAATGACCTCTAGAACAAGAACATGTAGTTGATTTATTTATATTGAAAAGTGCATTTAGTTCATGTGGTTTTGAGATCATCTACATGTACATCCACTGTTCATTCATTGTTTTGATTTGCAAAAATACATGTACACTGTGAGAATCATCAATGGAGTACTCTGTCTCAATAATGTAATGACTATATAAACATGGTAGAAACATTTACAAAATGTATAATGGAGACAGCCGAGGTTTTTCCCTGTATTTGATAATTGGAAATTGACTGTTGTGTTTAAATGATATTACATCAAGAAAAAATCTTAACAGTTGTATGAATGGCTTTGATTTCCACTGCCTGGACCTTCACACAATTATTTTTTGCATCGGGTTTCATGAGCACGCAATGGTTTTTTACACACTGAACAGTTATAAGGTCTCCTTTTGCTGCTACTCGCTTTCCTGGCACTCTGCAAAGTGGGCTGTTCTTGCTTTAAAGTTGATTGCTGTTCTTCTGCAGAATAAACAAAATCAGTTCATTGTAGAACAGAACAAAACAGGTTCATTAACATTTCCTTCTTGACATATTTTTCGTAATTTCTAAATATATAAATTCTCCATTGTGTATTTTCAGATTCTTACTTTAATGTTGTATTTGAAAGAGGAATAATATTATATATAAACATTAAAGGAAACGTCTTGAGGCTAATTTGACAGCGAGGTTTTCGAGTTAGACTCTAGTCAGTTTAAGTTACGTTTGTTTTCCGTATCTTCTAAAAAAGAAATAAAAAAGCAGCAGCTATGCAAAGCAAAAAGACTGAAAGTGGCCAATTGCCACAGCAGAGTGAACATCAAGCAAAAAGCAGAAGAATGTACAGTGTAAATAAATTTAAGTTGATTGGATCAAGAGAAACTTTGTTGGGTTAACAAAATTTAATATTGTGTGACTCTCACCTTGAAACATTGTCTAGACACGTGTTTGAATTCAGAGGGTAGATCTCGCCAAAGAGTTACTGTCATTGCAGAAATAGTTTGTCAACCAAGGTTTGCAAAAATGTAACAATATAGGACTTAGTGGTAACAGGTGCAACAGCCAAGGTCATAAAAATAATTCCCTGTTACAAGCAAAGACTAGTACATATGTTACACAAAAAAATATATTGAAAACCAACCAGGTGGAAATAGTGTTGTTTTCTTCATTTTCTTTTTTGCATTGTAGCCCTTTATAGCTTCCTCTTTGTTCAATCTCTCTGGGAACTGGCGGTTGAGAGGCTCAGGTGCCTTTGCAGCCCATCTAGCTAGCATTTCCTTCAGTTTTGACTTAGGGAGGGTAAACAGAAGTTTTTTTAAGGAGTCAACATAACCTGAAAGACAAGGATTGAAATTACTTGTCACTGATTCAAGTTCATTAAAGGACACTCAATAATTTTGCCATATTTTCTTGCTTCCACTCCCCCCCACCCCCCCCCCCCCAAAAAAAACAACAAACATGACTTTTTTTGAATAATTATGAATGATTGAACAAGGGTAATTACCTCTCACGTTTCCAAAGGTAATACTTTATCACTAATAATGGTCAGATCTTCCTTTTGCATGAAATGTACTACAAAGATTTGCAGACAAAATTACCATCTCCACTTAAATTTGCCTTTGGAGTTAATAAATCAGCCTTTACACACCGTATATTGACATCAGTCATCCCTCAATAAAAAAGTTGACTTTGATGGGGGTGAAAACAGTATTAAGGTGAGTTTGTACTACTGCAATGTTTTAATGAATTCAATCCAGCATTTTTTATCAAAACTATGAACATGTGCAGCTCCAGTTATAGTAGCATGAAATAAGTCGACCTACCATAGGTAGGTGGGCATGCCACCTCTCGAACAACCTCTTCTCCCATTTTGAATTTGGGGTAGGTTACCCGTATGTATTCCTTCCCTTGCTTTGATGTTTGTGTTTCCCTGTGTATGTTCTCGTTAAAATGTAAGCTTGCCAACACATGCCTGCAAATATATGACAAAGGTGAGGTACATGGTCATTCAATCTAAATCTGTACAATAGTAGAAAGGATAAGTGAGTACTGCATACTAAGCAGAAATTTTTAAATAATGTGATTCAAGTTGCACCCCGCATTATTATGGAGAATTGTCTTGGTCCTGACACATACCCTAACTCATTTAGTTTAGCACTTACACCTGATATAAATGATTTTTCGTCCCAACAGTGTCATTAATAATAGGGTTTCACTGCATCTCAAATAGACCACAAACCTGCAAATAGATCCTAGCCAAGAATAGCAAATCAACTTTGGGTGCCAGTAGTTTAATGTCGCGTGGAAGCCTTCCAGGCAACTAGTCTGGGCATCTGGTGACAATTTTTTGATGTCATTAAGCAGTTGCTTCTTGGTCAACAGGGTCTTCAATTTGTCATAAGCTGCAGTGCCTGTCAAAAAAAAAAAGCCTATATGTAAATATCTACCAATCTCAAGGCAGAGGTTCAGTTGAGGTCTGACAGACAAAGTTTGTTACCAGGCTTCACTACAGCTGAACCTTCTTTTGTGACCACCTATTGCAAGTGACCACTTTTCCAAACACAAACAGTTTCCAAGTCAAATGCTGATTTTTTTTGGCAAGTTAGCATCTTTCACCTTGCTCTCTCTGCAAATCTCAACCATAATTTCAAAAATTCTACTATTTGACGTTATACTTTAGCACTCTATTTACACCATATATAATTATACAGCCTCAGCTGAAATGACTCAAATACCGGTAATTGCTTACCAATTTTAATCCACTTTCTAGGTTCAAGATCCCCATGTTGACACTGTTTATAGAGTGGATCAGGGTGGTTCGTATGTCTGTTAGCCACGTGACGCATGAACGAAAGCCACTTTGCCAGAATGAGGGACTGAAAACCAGCTTTGGTTGAGGTTGCACACCAGTAGACATGTCGTCGGATCCCCTTCATCCAATCTTTGATGATTTCACATCCTTTCTCTTTACTTGCACTCAATAACTTTTTTGTAATTGACCTTGCTATGTGCCAAATATCAAAATAATGTTTTGTATTGACACAGTTTTCACGAATCCACTTGGCAATACCTCTGTGGCGGTCGGAGACAAAGATGGAGATGCTCAAGCCAAGCTGTTTTAGATGATTAAAACATCTCTTTGCCCCCTCCAGCTCTGTCTGTTGACTCCCACCTGTTTCACTGGACTAACATGAAAGAAAGAAAACAAAGTTATCAAGAAGATAAAGTGAGAAACACTCAATTACTCCAATTCTCAAATATTACAAATGCATAACACCTATGATTTTAGGTGTTACCTGGATTGTGACTGGATCAATCAATCAAGAAACTCAATTCAACATTACCTCTCTGCTCTGGCGTAGCAAAATTCAAAAATAAATTAATGGGGGCAAGTCAAATCCTGGGGGTTACAATGTAATAATATTCTAGCATAAGGAAGTATGATCAATGTACTAGCATATGAAAAACTAACTAAGCTCGACTAAGAAACCTGTAAAAATATGACTTTCAGGTATTAAATTAAAACATCTTTCTACCAGACATGATACATCTCTCTTCAGTCAAACTGGCTCACCTGAACCAATTCAAAGTGTACAACTTTCATGACTGTTGTGCAGAACATTGTGTAGACACCATATTTGGCACAATGCCCAACAGAATCAAAGCGTCCATCGCCAGTCCATTCCACATCTTTCAGTTGCTTGATTTTGTTGACAAGGCTGGCCTGGTATGTTTCCCAGTGGTGCAAAACAGTGGGGAAGAGAAATGCCTTCTGGTGACGAAAGAAGGTGCGGGCAGAATAAACACAAAGTCCCATGTGGCGAAATACCAGCAATACCTTGTTGATTGATGCACCAGCCATCAGGACTGCAAAACTCAACAAGATATTACCCATAGGAATGTTCCCACAGATAGGGGATGGCTGGGATTTCCAGACAAACTCATCCAGGCAATGGTGGCAACTCTGAGTGACTGTGACCAGGGTCCCATACTGTTTCATTGTGGCTGACGGCCCACTCTTTCTGCACTTGAAACAGAAGAGAGTAAATAGCTGCAGCAGCATGCTATAAAACACGATAAACTTAGGCTCCTCATATGCTGGTGCATCTGGATCAACTCTGCAAAATCAAAGAAAACATGCACTCATACAGTGTTCTCACCAGAATTTTGCAACTTGGGGTCCAACAACCCATAAAGAAAAAAGTGCGCCATTTGAGAAACAGACAGGGACATTATGGAATTTGCTGATTTTCTTAGAATTTCTTCATTCAACTGAAACCATGGCTTTTTTTTGCTTTACCATCATAATACATGTATGTTTCTAAGTTTCCTAGTTTTGTGTTATTATTATTATTACCATTATCATTATTATTATTACTATTATTGTTGTTGTTGTTGTTATTATTTCTCCATGAATAAAGATGAGCTGGTTTGCCACACAGTCGTGCAAATTAAAAACAGATATGGTGGGCTATCTGCAGCACGTCCTTGTTCAAATGTAACAGTGCTGCTCATCAGTTTATGTGTCACAGAACCAGCCAATCATAAGCACTGTTGTATGAGTCAGTCATTTTCCTTGACTGACAATTTACCCACTTTCTTGGATATTTACATTGTAACTCTGACAAAAAGACATATTTCTGAAATGAAATAATAATAATAATAATAATAATAATAATAACAAATTATACGATTAATAATGGTAAAATGCAATGAAGCCCAAACCACACCTAATTTCATTTTCTGTTTCTTCTTCTGAGGACTCTTCCTCCGCATCTTGACTTGATGATTCCTCAGATTGACTTAATCCCTCCCACTCACTTCCATTTTCTGTTGCACTGTTGTCACTTTCAGGCCCAGTGCTGTTCCACACAAAGTAATTAGCATCTCCTTGTTCCTGATCATTACTCTCTTCCTCTTCTGATGCTGTTTCAACAACTTTCTGTTAAAACAAGCAAAAAGAAAGGATTGTAATGTACAACATACTATGCAGATCTATGTGTAACTGATGAGGATGAAGAATGGTTATAATAATACTGCCTCTTGTTGTACCTTTACCTCTGACAAGAACACAGTGTTCAAACTGACTACACTATTATCACACACACACACACACACACACACACACACACATGTAGAACTTTTGGTAAACAACTACAATTCTACTCTACAATATTATGATAATATTATCTTCCACTCACACTTTGGAGCTCTTTAACATGCTGTTTCAGCTCAGCGACTCTTCTTTGCAGACGCCGTTTAGTCTTCTGCAGACTTCTGCATTTTGATTTATGTTCACACTCAGCACCACTGTTGTCACTTTCAGGCCCAGTGCTGTTCCACACAAAGTAATTAGCATCTCCTTGTTCCTGATCATTACTCTCTTCCTCTTCTGATGCTGTTTCAACAACTTTCTGTTAAAACAAGCAAAAAGAAAGGATTGTAATGTACAACATACTATGCAGATCTATGTGTAACTGATGAGGATGAAGAATGGTTATAATAATACTGCCTCTTGTTGTACCTTTACCTCTGACAAGAACACAGTGTTCAAACTGACTACACTATTATCACACACACACACACACACACACACACACACACACACACACACACATGTAGAACTTTTGGTAAACAACTACAATTCTACTCTACAATATTATGATAATATTATCTTCCACTCACACTTTGGAGCTCTTTAACATGCTGTTTCAGCTCAGCGACTCTTCTTTGCAGACGCCGTTTAGTCTTCTGCAGACTTCTGCATTTTGATTTATGTTCACACTCAGCACCACAAGAGTTGGAGCCCACAGGTGTTTCAACTGGAGATGGAGTGTGCACAGGATTGCTGATTGGAGTACTGTTTGTACTGATTGTTCCAGATGCAGTGGCAGGTGTATTGATAGTGGTGGTTGTGTCAGTAATGGTGGCAGTGGTGTTTAGAACATAAGTGGTGGGAGTAGTGATTGGAGATGACACGTCAGCTTCAAATGTGGTGGTATTGGTGTTGGTCATCGAGATTGTATCAGCAGGAATATGTGTCTCTGTATAATCATCTGGCACAATGATTTCTGTAGCAGCATCGACTCGCCTTTTCTTCTTAGGTGCAGATTCTCTGTGCTCAGTAAAGGCATCTCTCTTCAGCTGTATAAATACACATAACACGTCCTAAATATTTTAGCATACACCTGCATTTCCTTGTCATTTGAGTAGCAATGGCATCTCCTCACCATTGTTATTGTGATAAAGAAATGAGCGACTGGGAAACATGACAGAATCATCAGGTGGCAAATCGAAATACAGTTCATGCACGTTTACCGCATGAATTTCACAAAAGTTCATACTGTTACTAAATATAAAAGTCAACGAAGCTTCACCTTCGGCTGCTAAGGTTTCAGCAACGGTCGTTATAACAGGTAAACCCAAAGCTTTCCACATACGATTGAGAATAAAAATTAGTGATAAAAATTGTGAAAGACGTTTCGATGAATCGTTCATCATTTTCAAATTCGTAAAAACTAAAAGTCAAATTTTTACGAATTTGAAAATGATGAACGATTCATCGAAACTTCATTCACAATTTTTATCACTAATTTTTATTTTCACATACGGTAAGCTATACATGTAATACATGTGGTAAGTCTTAGTATCGGAGAAAATGTTTACTTACTTGTCGCTTTGATCGTTCACTTAATTGCACTTCGGGAGCTTCAGGTAGGACGGTGTCCCTTGTCGGAACGGAACCTTTGACTAGGTCTCTTTTTTTCTTAAAGCCCAACTTCCATGCCAGATCGTTTTGGAAGCAACTGCTCTCGAAATGAGCAGAACATAAAGCGGCATGTTGGCTGACTGGTTCGGCGAAATCCACGCGATGCCTCTGGACAAATTTAATCCATTTCGCTCTCAATGTTGGTTCTGTGGGGAAGTTAAACATCGATATACCCGGTGTATAACTGGTATTTTTACAACTTTCACCATTCGGCGCTCCGGCTTTACAATATCGACCTCCAGGCTTCAAGGCTTTTAGCTCACTTTCCGCCATTTTGTCGAGTTCATCAAACTAACTGACGTCACGCATAGAGATCACATGATCTTTTGGCCGCGCGATCTCTGGGACAATTTTGAAGTCAAACTCCCGCGTATTTTGAATGAAAAAAAATGGTTTCAAGATCTTTTCTGCACCTAAACGCTTTAAAACCCTCTTTCTAACAACATAAACTAACAAAATCAGCGGAAAAAAAAAAGTGTCATATACACTTTAATGTAAATCTAAGATCTTACTCCTTTGAACTCGCTTGTATTATTCATTCCTTGAGAATGGTGTCATGAGGTCGCCGAAACATCAGAACATTACATCACTAGTTTTTACTTGCCTGTGTATTTCTAAAGCATTGTTAATATGATTGATTGACTGACTGATAAATCTTTATTGATCAATTAAACCAAACACTTGCAGACATACATGCAAGTTTACCATGCAAAAAAGAAGCATTATCTATAATGTATTATTTTCCTTACAAACATTAAACTAAATAAAGTTAAACAGACATCTATTTACAAACGCTTAAAACGCTCTGTGCAAATGTCTGGTAGTATATAGTCATGACCACGTTGACGTAATGATTGATATGCACGTTTGCTTGGTAGAAGATCTGTTAAACAATGTGTATCTGTGTCTGTAATTTTTCCACATAGTTGTTTATTCCTAGCCTAAATTACATCACTGATGAATATGCGCTTATTGGCACAAAACCTGCATGAAGCAAAGGAACTTTTCCGCATCTAATATTTCCTGCGCAATTCGCTCCGGTTGGCTGCATTTGCATCAATATACTGTCAACGTTCAAACCCAGTGCAAATAGGTTTATATCCAATTTTCTTGGCGACCATTCACTTGTTTTGAATTATGTTTCTTCACTTGCAAGATCACAATCAAAAGTTTATTTTTATGGAAAAAAAATTAAAATCGAAAATTTTATACCTTAAACGTACACAGTAAGGTTACAATTTACTGGCATGTTCAAGGTATTTCATGGCCTTTTCCATAACCTCAAAGTGTCCATGGGCCCTAAAATGAATGAATGACACTTTAATTATTCAAGACTGTGGCCTCCCTCGTGGCCCTATGAAATTAATTACAACACCGTGCCTAAAATTGTAGAATACTACACTGTAAATTTAAAATATCTGTTTCAGCTCCAAAGTGCCAATTCAGCTCTATAGCCCCTGGAGCTGATTTGACTCTTCGTGGGGCCATTTTGTCAATTTGGTCTATATCGACCCCAATAAAAACCGATTTGACCCACAGTGGACAAATAATTCAGCCCCTTTGGTGCATATCAGCCCCTATCACTAGTGCCATTTTGACACAATTGAGGGCTGTCGAAGAGCAGAGCCCTTTTCTTACGAAAAAAAATGTCCCCAATCAGAACCATTTTGACTCCGATTGGTAGAGCTATTTCCATTTGTGCCAATTTAGGGTAGATTGGGCTCTTATTAATGTAGCTGTTTAGATATGAAATATAAACCGAGTTGTAACGTGAACCAGAATTGTGGTTTCTCTCCAAGTGGTTTCTGCACCCTAAAAATATTCGATCTGCGAGACATCCCCCAATGCCACACACGATGCGAAGAGAGAGCTAGTTAAGTCATGGCTGGAGGCAAACAACAACAACAACAATTTATTGATAAATTCAAATAGGTATAAGAAGCTTGTCCCGAAAATAGCCGCAAAGCTAGTCGAGGCGGGACAAGACGAGCACAAGAACATATTAGAAAAAAACATATAACAATGAATTACTTAATTTACATAGTAATGCGGGTTTGATTAAGCTATGCAACAATATTAAAATAAATTACATGTAATTTTATTATCATTAATATTGCAATCAAAGAGATGAAGAGAGAAAAGGAGAATCAGATAAAACTAGCAAAAGAGAAGGACAAAAGAGGATCAGTTTTTCATTGGGTCAATTATCATTTCCACTTCAATACAGGAGTGTACAGTTTTGACCGGTAACCGTCGAAAGAATATCAAGTGTGTATACTTGAGTCGGCATACTTATTTGAACCGGGGTTAGAGCCCACATGCTACTGTTGAATTTATAATTTTTAAGAGTCACTTGATGCCCATGTGGGAATGGCAAAGAATGTCATTTCTATTTTTCCTGTCAGGGCAGAGACAAGGAAAAACAGGTAACAATAAGATTTATCGCTTTGTGAACCCGCCAGTTCGAAAGAGTCTGGATACGAACATAACTTACTCCCAGAGATCTTTGAGGCCCTGCTCCCAAGACGTGCATGTCAAACGTTTTAGGCGGGAGGCTTCCAACGGAATATTTAACACTGTGCAATTTTTAGTTTGATTTTCAAAAGTCTTGGCGATTTTACTGCAAAGAGTCAAATTGTGGACAGCTGATTCCCTTGTCGTATTAATTTGGGCTACTTGTTTCCAAAAGGGGACAAATGTTTAGCCGCATCGCCGTCATGTACGTGTGGAGAGTGTTACGGTCGCACAGTACATGTAGGTTCGAATTCTGTGCGCATCTTATCGCCTAAATGCACTGGGAGGAGAATGATATAGATCTGATAGCAGTGCTGATGGTTCTTCTACCTTGGGATTTATAATGGTAAGCTACTAGTAAAAGTGTAATTGCCATTGGCATCAGATTCTCACAAGCTCCAGTTTAATTTTGTCATTGGTATAGTTTTGTTCCTCTTTGTGTATGCATTATGATAAGCTTACGTCTGTTCAAATAATTATAAAATGTACCCAGGTTCTGCCAAGTTATGTAAAAAATTAATCTTGCCTTAATTATATGACATGAATTCTAGCTCTTAAAGTACACCCAATTGTGCTCTACGAAATACTACTCGATTCTATAATTTCAGAGATTGGAATTAATTAGGTAGTACTGAGTGTTATGCCAGGCTACCCTATATATCTTTCAAGCAAAAGCCTCAAATGTGTTCCAATAATAATAACAATTATTTACTTTATGTATTTTGGCTGCTGTGCAGTACTCTGTTCAAGGTAATGATATGCTACAGACTGTAGTTAAGTCCAAAGTTTTCTTCTGAGGAATCAAACTGTTAGGCATTGATTAATCACTTTACAGTAGATGCAATGCTCCAAATCATTAATTTCCGCTTTTTTCTTCCTATGTGGTACTGTAATCAAGGTATAATTATGCCAGTTACGTGTGAAGCCGCATGCTGAGGAATCCTAACTGTTAGGCATTGATTGATTACAGTAGATGCATGTAATGCTCCAAATTATCAATTTCTAGCTTTTTCCTTGCTGTGCAGTACTGTGATCAAGATATATGCCAGTTAGGTTCGAAGCTTTATGTTAAGGAATTCTTACTCTTAGGCATTGAATAATCCATTTTCCATTTCATTTCCATTTATTTGCCATTAACCACATAAAAATACAAAACACTAGAAATTTAGAAATACGAAACACAAGAAATTTATAATAACTTAAACTTAAGAAGATAGACTACAAATAATGTTTAAAGTGGTAATGACAAGAAAGCCTATATATACGAATTGCGGGGACAGCATGGATTATGAAATGTATTATAAACAGAAAAGGAAAGTAAAGATGAAGTATGTAGCTCAACAATGAGTATATTTGCCTACAAAAGAAGGAATTTTTTAAGTCTTTTCCCAAACAAACGGATGCTTTCACTGTTTTGAATTTCATGACTTAACGAGTTGAAAAACTTAGGTCCTTGGAACCGAATTGAGTAGTTTCAGATATTAGTTCTGCAGAGAGGTATGTAAAAAAAGGTTGCAATTTCTAGTATAATGCGAATGTAACTGGCTTGCGAAAGTAAACATATCACAAAATAATTAGGAAGTAAACCTCTTTTAAATAGATACATGAATTTACCTATCTGGTATAAATAAATGTCAGAGAATTTCAAAATCGCCTGTTCTTTGAAAGGAACATCAGTGTGGGAATCGAAAGAGACTTTAGATATTATTCTTATTATCTTCTTTTGCAGAAGAAATCACTTATATATACGGTACAGTACGGTATTCAACGTATATGCCAGTTAGGAGTGAAGCTGTATGCTGAGGAATCCTAACTGTTAGGCGTTGATTGATTACTTTGCAGTAGATGCAATACTCCAACTTATTAATTTCTATTTTTTCCTTGCTATGCAGTACTGTGATCGAGGTATATGCCAGTTATGTTTGATCGAAGCTTTATGCTGAGGGATTCTTACTGTTAGGCATTGAATAATCACTTTACAGTACAGTGTAGATGCAATGCTCCATATTATCAATTTCTATTTTTTCCTTGCTATACGGTACTGTGGTCAAGGTATATGCTAGACAGTTGTGAAGCTTTATGCTGAGGAATCCTAATTGTTAGTTATTGATTGATCACTTTACAGTAGATGCAATGCTCCAAATTATCAATTTCTACTGTTTCTTTGCCTTGCGGTAGTGCGATCAATTTATATGCTAATAGGGTGCGACACTTTACTTCAAAAATTGCATGTATAGGAATTCTTACTATTAGGCATTAATTAATCACTTTACCGTAGATGCGATGCTTCAAATTATCAATTTCTAAGTTTTTGTCTTGCATGGCTATACGGTTAACTGTGGTCAAGGTATATGCCATTTAGGTGTGAAGTTGTATGCTGAGAAATCCTAATTGTTAGGTATTGCTTGATCATTTTACAGTAGATGCAATGTTCCAAATTATCAATTTCTATTTTTTCCTTGCTATATGGTACTGTGGTCAAGGTATATGTTGTAGTTCAATTTTTGACTTTGGTTCAATTTTTTTTCAAACCAGTTTTAATTATTTTTTTACAATTATGGTGAGTTTTTTTTAAATACACAAACTTTATTTCCTTTCTTTAACTGAACTTACATGTACCTCAAAAAAGTTGTGCAATAACATTCAGTAAAGGGTTTCAAGAATTGAAACAACATCTGTGCAGGCCGCCGCAGAAGCGCCACTCGAACATGTGCCCCAGTGGCACAAGTCCATTAAAAGCAGAGTTTTTATTTTGACTGAAGAGAGTTAATTTTTGCGGCGTTTTGTTTTGCGTTTTTTTTTTTCTGCAGCAACTAATTTTTGCCGATCGAGGTCAATCCGCAACATTCGCAAAAATTAGAACCCGCAAAATTTTCATGCTACACGGTAGGCCCTACTGAAAGTGATTTCCCGAAATGTAGTCTCCTTCACGGCTGTCGCCATGGACGAAAGCAAGTGGAAGGGACGCATTATTTTATCATTCAGTTATAATTTCTTTTTTTAATATCATCTCACGTGTTTATTTACTTTTTCTATATTTGATATTATTTTAGCAAGGGCAAGAGAAGAAACGAAAAACGAGGTGGGGAGTGGCGTTTTTAGACGTGACGATTAAAGTGTAGTGTACGCAAGCGATTTATTTAGTTAAATCAATGTTGGCTTCTTCTATGAACTCGCTCAGCTCCTCTTAACCTACATCGCAATTATTACACGCCAAACGACTTAAATTCCACGAGTACATGGAACTCAGTGATGAACAGTTAGAGATCGCACAATAATTTTGGCCGTCTAGTTGTGAAATCATCACGTATTTTTCGTATTGTAATATTATAATAATCTTTACAAACCCCTTGGCTCTTTTAATAATTATATACTTTAACCACTGTGACCAAAAATATGCTCGTTGATAAATTATTTTATATGGAAAGCGACAAAAATAAATCGCTCGTGTACACTACACTTTAATCGTCACATCTAAAAAACGTTACTCCCCACCTCGTTTTTCGTCTCTTCTCTTGCGCTTTCTGAAATAATATCAAATATAGAAAAAGTAAATAAACACGTGAGATGATATTAAAAAAAGAAATTACAACTGAATGATAAAATAATGCGTCCCTTCCGCTTGCTTTCGTCGATGGCGACAGCCGTGAAGGAGACTACATGTTCCATGGCGGGAAATCACTTTCAGTAGGGCCTAAACTCCAAAATGTCACGCAATATGTCACAGTATGTCAGCATTTCTTCAATGTTCATTGTAATAAACTTTTTGTTTATTACTTTTTTCCAATCCGTGATCCGATCCGATCCGATCCGTGATCCGATCCGTGATCCGATCCGTGATCCGATCCGATCCAGATTTTGTCAACGCCAGGTATGAAAGTTACTTAATTTCATACCAGCATGAAATTTATTCTGACCTTGGTCTCCTAACCCTAATCATTCATAGGAGACAAATGATATAAATTTCATACTGGTATGAAATAATTTCACACAAAGTAAAATTTATACCACAACAGAAATGTTTGTACTACAAAGCCAGTATGTTGTTTTCTCAGAACTCATCTTTGGTCATGCCAGCTACCACTTATAATTTATTAAATAATTCAAGAAATGGATAATTCAGTTAATGGTAACAATTTTAAGGTTGTAAATTGTACTACAGATATTTTACATGTTACAATAATCAATTGCCCACTTGACATAATACAAGAGTTGTGAAACTGTGGCCACTCTTGTATTGTATTGTTGTATTACATCACTTTAACTTACAACCTAATTACCTTTTTACAATCTCACATAATGTTAACAAGGCTGTGCTATAAGAACAATTTTTGGGAGCCCAAACCTCTGAACCTTTGAAATCCAGGGTGCCCAGAATAATAACTGTGTGAAAAAACTAAGATTTCATTGTCACCAAAAGGTAAAACTAAGTTGCTAGAGGCGCCCGGGCACTGCTAGAGCACAGCCTTGGTTAAGTTACACAGGCTACCTATGAATGTGTTACAGTAGTCCCTGACAGAGCACCCAAGAGTTCAGTAGTAGCTGTTTAATACTATGCAGGGGATAAGTGCTGACAAACTTTGTGTGGTGATCTCTCACTGACATGAGCCAAGTGTGTGGATTGGAACATATGCAGGCACAATTTCTGAAATCCATTAAGTCTATTTCAATAAGGTTGAAGAAAACGTCACTTTGTAGTGGCCCCTATTCAGGTTTCACTCTAGTAGTAATTGACTTCTGCTCACAATGTATTTTGCATAGGCTTAAAAACTCATTGACAACTCTTTGACTTATTTTGCTGTATAATGTCTATCATTGTATACCATTTCTCTGTTTTTTGGCTACTCATTAAAGTGTATATGACACAAAATGTTTCATTAGCTTGTTCGAAAGAGCTTTCAAAATGATGAAGAACGGTGGTTATTTTATTGCACTCTTGGTTGCCGAGTTATTCAAGATTTTAATTTATGCAAATTAAAGGAATTGTGACGTCACAAGGTGAACACAAAATGAAGAAAAATCACAAAATTTGGAATATCTGTGCAAATAATAAGTCTACAGGATTGAAATTTTGCAGGGTTGATGTGCTGCCAGAACTACACATTGTGATAGTGGTTATGATGTCACCATAGCAACATAGCCATTACCAGACCTCTACCTTCCCAAATGAAAAATGCCTTATTTGTTGCTCCAGAGTCTAACAGACTTTCTTATACTTGTGCTGTGTAATGTCCATATTTGCTCACACCCACTGTATGGACATCAAGAGCAAATAGCACTTCTTGGGGAAGGAAACATCAACCCTGCAAAATTTCAATCCTGTAGACTTAGTATTTGCACAGATATTCCATATTTTGTGAATTTACTTCATTTTGTGTCAACCTTGTGATGTTACAAGTCCTCTAATTTGCATAAATCAAAATCTTGAATAACTCGGCAACCAAGAGTGCTATCACAATAAAACAAATGCCGTTCTTCATTATTTTGAAAGCTCTTTCGAACAAGCTAATGAAAAATTTTGTGTCATATGCACTTTAAGTGGTGAGGCAGAAATTTTATTTTGTTCATTTAACTCAGTTATTTTCTGGTAAAACTACTCTTTATCAAAACAGTATTCTTCTATGGCTTCTGTTATTTTGAAAATAGCTTAGAAGCCTTGCAGATAAGATGGTAGAGAGAGTTGGGATCTATGAGTAAATGAAACTTTTGGTAGGGAGGAGTCTGGGATGTAAAAAGTCAGGATATCAATAAAATATGGGTTAATTTGCATCAGTCACCAGTGTGGTGTAATGGATAGGGTGCAAGACTTCTGATCCAGAGGTTGGTGGTTCAAACTCCACTAAGTGCAATTAAAAAAATCCTTTGTTGTCAAATGTGTAGCTGTGTAGTTGGATAAGGTAAGTGTGTCAGATGGCAGGGTGTGGCTGAATGTGGGAGTAGTGGGGAGTGGTATAGTGAATGGGGGAAGGGGGTGAATGTGGGAGTAGGGGGGAGTGGTACAGTGAATGGGGGGAGGGGGTGAGGTTAGAAGAAAAAAAAAGTGATCTTAAAGCATAACGAGCCAGAGATAACCGGAAGTTAAAAAATCTCCCAAGTCTGGTTGCTAAGGAGTGACGTTATAGGTCTGCATTAGAGCCGTCAACGTACTTCATTAGTGGTTTCACTGCAGGAGCATCTTAGCACACCTTGAACGAAGTATTGTTTTTGCGCTTCAGCGGCAGAATTTAATTTACCGGCACGCGGCACGCTTACGCGTTGTTCTTATGGCATTTTATGGTTTCACTTGTACGATAAAACGCTAGTTTTGTCAAATGTTATGCTTTAGCGATTCGTTGAGATTTTCGAGGGGATAATCGGCATATCTCGGTATGTGATGGACAGAAATTACAGAGAGTGACGCCTTCTCAGGCTGAAATTCTGTTTTATCGGGTGATTTCATTGACGTGCAATGGACTTTGGTAAGTTGTAACTATATTTTAAGCCGAAGTAAATCGCCTTCAGACAATTTTAAAAGCGGAAATACGAACGTAAGAGGTAAGATCGATGTAACTTTCGATTTTGTTACATTGGTACGTTTGGTAGGAATCGCCCTTGACATTATCCCTGGGATTACATTCTAATGTAAATTTTCTGTAAGATTTGATTGAGTTGGAATTCCTTTGGTTTCGGACCATTGTTGAGCGGTAATCTTTCTGTTCAAGCGTATTTATGTATATGTAGCAAAGTTCATGTATATTCCGGCGGCAAATTAATTATATTCTGGCGGCAAATTAAATATGAAGCCGCGAAATACGCGCGCACTCGTCATCGATACACGATAATGAAGATCGGGCTGGTGAGGGGGCGCGGAAGTGGGCGGCTCCTTATTTTGTCTTTATAACTGGATATGGATACTTATATCTTTTACATAGCTGCTCTCTGTCAAAGCACAAAATATTTTATCTGGCGACTATTTCTTCCACTTATGGTGGTAATTAAAATAGTGGCAGTTTGAAAATTGAAAATTATCGTTGGAGAATATATTATCGTCCAGAAACAACTTCTGAAAGCCTTTTCAAACTACCAAGGAGTTTAGGACTCTGTGTTTGTTTGTGCGTGGAAAATAGCAATAGTAAAATATTCAAGTGATTAAGCATATGTAACTTGCAGATAAAATCTAGGCAAATGTTCTATATCTTTCTGGTTCATCCAGGTTGAGGTCCATGGCATCACTGTATGCCTGAGTGCTTCTGGGATATATAACATGAACAGTTTTTTTTAATGCAGATAAAAATCCAGGCAAATGTTCTATATCTTTCTGGTTCACCCAGGTTGAGGTCCATGGCATCACTGTATGCCTGAGTGCTTCTGGGATATATAACATGAACAGTTTTTTGAAACGTAGATAAAAATCTAGGCAAATGTTCTATATCTTTTCTGGTTCACCCAGGTTGAGGTCCATGGCATCACCGTATGCCTGAGTGCTTCTGGGATATATAACATGAACAGTTTTTTTTAATGCAGATAAAAATCCAGGCAAATGTTCTATATCTTTCTGGTTCATCCAGGTTGAGGTCCATGGCATCACTGTATGCCTGAGTGCTTCTGGGATATATAACATGAACAGTTTTTTGAAACGTAGATAAAAATCTAGGCAAATGTTCTATATCTTTTCTGGTTCACCCAGGTTGAGGTCCATGGCATCACCGTATGCCTGAGTGCTTCTGGGATATATAACATGAACAGTTTTTTGAAACGTACATAAAAATCTAGGCAAATGTTCTATCTTTTCTGGTTCACCCAGGTTGAGGTCCATGGCATCACCGTATGCCTGAGTGCTTCTGCGATATATAACATGAACAGTTTTTTTTAATGCAGATAAAAATCCAGGCAAATGTTCTATATCTTTCTGGTTCATCCAGGTTGAGGTCCATGGCATCACTGTGTGCCTGAGTGCTGGGATATATAACATGAACAGTTTTTTGAAACGTAGATGAAAATTTAGGCAAATGTTCTATATCTTTTCTGGTTCACCCAGGTTGAGGTCCATGGCATCACTGTATGCCTGAGTGCTTCTGGATATATAACATGAACATTTTTTAAAGTGCAGATAAAAATCTAGGCAAATGTTCCATATCTTTTCTGGTTCATCCAGGTTGAGGTCCTGGTATCACTGTATGCCTGAGTGCTTCTGGGATATATAACATGAACAGTTTTATGAAGTGCAGATAAAAATCTAGGCAAATGTTGTAAGTAGGTTTAATGACCAAAACGTTTTACCTTTGGTACATTTCTTTGTAGAACAATAACGCGTTCGGATGACTGTATTTTTCGAGAACGTTTTCCTTACTTTAATGCCCTTCAGAGTAATTTAGTCCTTGGACAGTTCGCCAGCATTTTCCAAGTTAAACAAATTTTAACAATTGGGAAAGAATTAGAAAAAGGAGAAGTTATATTTTGAAATGATGATTTCGATACCGTCGCCGTTGTCGCTTTTCCTGCCAAGGTCGGTTTCGGAAGTCGAATACTGAAACTTCCACTTCGACGTTTGCCGAGATTATTGAGGAATTATTCAACGAGAATTTGATCAGTTCCTAGGGAAATCGTACGGATAGTAAAAGTTCTGTTCATGGGCACGCAACGATATCACATATTGAAGCGAATTATTTTAGCTCAGTGATGTTAATTTACTTTCACGGTGTTCAAGAAGGGTAATAATTGCAGACTGATTTGTGTAAATTACTCGCAAATATGTTCACTATTACCATGTATTGCAAGCATGTTTGATTTAGGAATACGAGCGAATTTTAATTAGCGTTCAAAAGAGATATATCTCCCTCCAAAAACAAAACACATTAGGGCCGTTTATACAAGAGAAAATAAGCCGCGGCTTACTCTGGCCACGGCTTACATAAGACGCGAACACTCCGTATAAATGGTACAAAATCTACGTTCACGGCTTTCTCAAGCTGCGGCTTATCCTGGCCTAGCTTGGTGTTTTTACTCGTAAAAATGGTTCCTTTCGCGTCTTATGTAAGCCGCGGCCAGAGTAAGCCACGGCATATTTTTTTCTCGTATAAACAGCCCTATTATTTTTCCCATATTGCATGCGAAAGAGAAACAAAGAAAACTCGAATCTTTGGTTGTAATTTAGTGCTATTTTCTGGAACCGGTGAGCCTACCTCAAGAGTAATTCATCAAAGCCAAAACAAACTATTGGGTATCGTTTTCCCGTTCCCGCAGTCACTTTTCGTGTGCATCAGGTCTAAAGATAGAATTTAATTAAACTCTCGCCATAAATAAACGTTTACGTTTAAGGATTATGACAGATAAGCGTGAACATTGACGCCCCATATCAAACAGAAACGAGTGCCAGAAGCGATTCGATTACATTGGAATGTTCAGAGTAGCTGGATATCCTGCTGAGATTGGTGGCAAATTGCCCCCTATCTCAGCGGGATCCAGAGGTATTTTTGTGGTTGCTAAGAACCTCTGGCTCGTTATGAGTATTGTTAAATTCTTTCTGTAATTCCCCCCCCCCCCCTCTCCAAGAAAAAAAATTCCACCCCCCATTTTTTCAACCACACCCCAAAAATAAAAGCCCTTTTTAGACAGTTGATAAGAACAAACCAGCTTAAAAATGATAAACTGGTTTGAAAAAAAATTGAACCAAAGTCAAAAATTGAACTACAACATATATGCCAGATAGGTGTGAAGCTGTATGCTGAGGAATCCTAATTGTTAGGTACTGATTGATCACTTGACAGTAGATGCAATGCTTCAAATTATCAATTTCAAATTTTTTGTCCTTGCTATGCAGCACTGTGGTCAAGGTATTATGCCAGTTAGGTGTGAAGCTGTAGGCTGAGGAATCCTAGTTGTTAGGTATTGTTTGATCACTTTACAGTAGATGCAATGCTCCAAATTACATCAATTTCTATCTTTTCCTTGCTACACTGTATACAGTACTGTGATCAAGGTATATGCCAGTTAGGTGCGAAGCTTTATGCTGAGGAATTCTTACTGTTAGACATAGTTTGATCACTTTACAGCAGATGCAATGCTCCAAATTATCAAATTCTATTTTTTCCTTGCTATGCAGTACTTTGATTAAGGTATATGTATATGCTACTTAAGTGCAAAACTGTATGGGGAATCGTACGTGTAAATTGTAAGGCATTGAATAATCACTTTACAGTAGACGCAATGCTCCACTTTCAATTTTTCCGTTGATATGTGATACTATGATCAAAATATTATGCTGGTTGGGTGCAAAACTTTATGCTGAGGAATTCATACTGGTAGGCATTGATTAGCTAATCACCCTACAGTAGATGCAATGTACCAAATTATCAATTTCTATTTTTCCTTGCTATGCAGTACTGTGATCATTATCAATTTTTACATGTAGCTTTTCCTTACCATACAGTTAACTGTGATCAAAGTATATGCTAGTTCAGTGTAAAGCTTTATGCTGAGGAATTCTTACTGTTTGGCATTGATTTATCAGTTTACAGTAGATGCAATGCAATGTTTGGGTGTGATTGAGAACCACTGTAGTGGCACTGTTAGCAAATGGTAGCCAAATTTTGGCTCCACCAAAAGAGGAGAAATGAAGTAAACAATGGAAAACTAAGTCTCCTACATGTTCTTTTCTTATACACATGTACATGTACACTGTAGGTAGATGCTTAAAAGCTTAATGACAGCCCAGGCTTACACCTGTACATGTAAGTGTTGTATTTAAATATAGCCATACCCATACGAAATGAGCAGCACTTTACAGCACCTCAAGATAAAACTGAATTTTTCACATTCTAAAAATATGACAGGTCCCTGTAATCCACAATAAATATTCTTTATCGAGTTAAAGAAGATAGTAGCAGACACAATTCAAGCAAAATGGATATAAAAGTCTCAATTATAGTAGCACGGAGTTGAAACATGACATTCAAGTCCCTTGGGACATTTGAGACAACATGTGTATTGTTGCCATTTTGCGACCATCTCGTGTTACAATGACGATTCAAACTCGGCCGTTACTGTTTTTAAAAACTGAAAGTAGGCAAATAATAGGTAGAGTGCCTTAATTTTGGGATGAAAAGTGTAGAAGTGTCTCTTGGATTTTGCCATGATATTAACAATATGCGATGTACAAGCGGAGATTTTTCTGGCATCTTTGTTGGGGTTTATCTGTGGAAGCAAGCAGCATTATGATGTTTTTTCAGCGGTCGCTTCAAAATGTGAACGCTGTCATATAGGATGTTTGCTAAAAGTGAAAAGACAACCTCCAGGAAACTTGCACCCATATAAATTTATGGATTACTAAGAAAGGGAAGTAGCGGACTGACCGAGACTGATCTACTTGTAGGTGAGCATGAAGGAATTTTTTCCTGAACCTCAAACGTTATTACTGGAAGATGGGCATGAAAGCTAGAAGGAAAGGATCGATTGAGTACTTGGGTTATAATATTTCAGTATTTGCTGTTTCCACATGGCAGGTATGTACTTTACATTGTTTCAGTTAGAACCTTATATTATTTTGCATTCTTACGTCTACGTGGTTTTCCGACATTCTATGAGGCCCTGTTCGCACTACGCAAATCTGTTTATTTTAAGCTCTGGCTAAACGAGGCAACAATATATGTTGCGGCAACAATTTGAGCTCATGCATGTTTCCATGATGTTTTCCTGTTTATAGCTACCTGAGGAAACATTGTTGTGGTCATCATCGCAACATGTTATACAGTGTATGTAGTGTTGGTGACTGTGTGAGCTTGCGATCGTCATGATCAAGATGGATCAGCGAGGAAACAACAGACTCTCTTCCCATACTCATATGTCTACGGAACAAGGTTTCGGGAAAGTGGCACTGGTGCAGATGGATTTTGAACCAAGATTCTATAGGGTGAGGAAATATCCAATACGGATGAAAACTATGGTGATGTCGGCATCTCCTTAGCTGAATTAAAACCGCCTGCGACGATTGCAATTTCGTGAGTTTTCGATACTGCTGTTAAAGCGCCGCATGCTTATCGTTTCTGATATACCGTAAATCGATATCTTGTAAACACATTCTTGGCATATTTGAAGCCATTTACAGCCTTCACGCAGTGCTGATCGTGATTTCATGAAATGTTCGTGCCGCTGTCAAATCACTTCAGTTCTCCTTTAAGGCTGTTAAACGGCTGCTTTAGCAGCCAAAATTTGCGACTGCTGCAGCCAGCCTCTTCACAGCGGTTTTGCAGCACTTCTTGAAGCTGTTTTGCAGCGCTGCAACAGCACTGCCCATTTCGTACGGGTAAGTGAGAAGAAAGTGAGAAGGGTTTCTTTCTAAGAGTTACATCTTTTGATCTCGGGGTGTCTTGTGAAAAATAAATAGGCATGTCTCTCACATTTGCTCTGGGTACTATTTTGTGATTATTTTCATGTTAAAAAAAGATTTTTTCCCTTTTTGTTCTGATGCTTTTACATAAAATGTAATTGATTACCTGCAATTTAGTGTTAGTATTATCAGGAGTCTTACCAGGAGGCTTAAAAAGAACTAATCAAGCATAAACTTGTCAACATGTACAGCTACATGTACGCTGTAGGCAAATAGTATATTGAGTAGTTAATATTTGGTCACTGGATCGAGTAATACCCTGTGGCAAACAAACTAAATGAAACATGTCTGATGCACACCATGTGAGGGTCTCTAACGGTGACGATAGTTACCAATGACTTGTTTTACCCAGACTTTTTTTTTGTTGATATTTGATACATATAACTCAGCAGCCATCAGTAGCAACTTACTTCCATCTTCTTTATAGTCTTTTGTTTCTCTGTACAGTACCTGTACTTGGCTTACAGTGTTTATTCATCATGTTATCAGTATTTTACTTGCAGTTTAGCATGGTCACTTGTATGTAGTAATGTGACTAATCCTTTATTTTGGGTTTTACAGAGAACTGCTGCACTTGATGATGACCTCGATATTTTGTTAAATTGTTGCAATTGGAGGTTTTTTGAGTAATGCCTTTTGACAGCTATTTTATCCACAGTCATTTTGTGTTTCTTTTAGCCAAAAAGTTAGTGAGAGAATAAAAATAATGATTTTGTTGTTCACAAAACATGTGTCCTGGGTATATATTTTGCCTCTAATAGTTCTTAATTAAATGAAGGCAGTTTCTTGTATTTAAGCTGTTTTAGGAAGTATAATGAGTATAAATCAACCAAAAAATTAGAACCATTCTAAGGTAAGTGGTAGTTGATTTTAGCCCTCCAGTATAGATCTTTTAGACTCTCTTTGAAGTGTCCTTAAGGATACATTGGTGTTGATTCAGCCCTGAAAAGTGTAAAAAGTGCATTGTTTTGGTTTTATATGGGCTAAATCGGTAACCCATTGTGGCCATTAATTCCCCTTTATACAGGTTCGAAATGGCTTAAATGGGGCCATTGCTAACTATGCCAAAAACCAGTTTAGCCCTTCTAAGAGAGCTATTTCACATAAATAACACCCAAACCAGCTCTTATAAAGAATGTTGTTTCAAACATAATGGTACTAATTTTGTCTTTTACATGTAGAGTACATTTGTTTTGAACAGAAATTGGGCTAAATTGGCCACAAAATATGGGCCAATTTCATTTCTTTTTGAAGGCATGAAACGGCTGGATAAGGGCTAATTTGGCCATCCAAGCGCACTATTTCAGCCCTTTAAAAACTAAAACTACCCTTCATTTTTCCAAAATAGCCCTCTTGTGTCTTTGTTTCGACTACCTTATACAGGGCTATTTCTTCCCTATTTACTGGGGCCAAAACAACTCTATTCCAAATGGGCTAAATTAGCCCCCAAAATAGTACTGTATTTTACTCACCGAAACGGCCCCATTTTGGGGGCTAAAACAGATCTTTTCGATTTACAGTGTAAAGTACTAAATATTAAATACTGAAAGAGGATTTTAATCAGTTTTTTTTATTAGACAAGCCTTTGTCGTGATATTTTGCCATGACCAACCCATTAACTTTTCCAAGAAAACCCCATCAAAAATCTTTGAAAATCCAATGATATTACCATGAAAAAACTACTAGATTTTCAAGGGTTAATTCACCCTAAGAATGAAAAGATGATGGCCACTGTCATTGCATCCGCTGGCATTCAAATAAGAGTCTCACAAAGCAAGAAAAATATTTGTTTAGCCTGCGTAGCTAGCGGTTTTGTTGGGTAGCGTGCGAGCAGCAAAGCCACCCTTTGCTCCATTCTCCTAGTGGCGTCACCGCTCGCTCAAGCGCTGCCTGACAAAACTGCCAGCTACACAGGCTAATATCTGTTGTGATGACCTTCTAAAGCCTAACTGTAAACCACATAATTTCATGTTGTGTTCAAAACTGTTTTGTTAAGAGTCATACAACTTTCTTTTGTTTTTTCAGGGGAGAGAACAGACATCCAAACAAATGTCTAGGTTCGCAGCGGGCAGGCAAGAGTTGTCTTTCATCCTTTACCCCTTCCCTGTTCACATTTCATGCACACTACAGGTGTGCTCTTTAAAATTAAATGACTGCTACTTAGGCTACTGAAAATGGAGGTAATAAATTATTCACTGGTGGTACCAAAATGGTAAATTCAAGACTAGGTGTATGAGAAGATGAGTTCATTCCAAATGGGGCACAAAGACCTCCTTTGTGTAAAAAATCTTGCTAGCAAGAACCTTAAAGTTAGACTAAGGGCCTGTTCAGATGGAGGTGGGGGACCCCAGGAAGGTAAGGTACCCTACCTAGGTGGGGTTACTAATCTCTCCATACAATCTCTCTTTATTTCTCGATCGCATTCACATGTGAGATGGGTACCTCACCGAGGCGGGTTCCCTGGTCAGCCAGGGCAAGTAACCCACTCAGCTGGGGTGGGTTTTCTTCATGTGAATGCTGGAGGTGGGGTGGGGTGATGTTCATCCGGGCAATTATCTCTGAATTCTTTTCTTAATATACATTCTTAGCGACCACGCATTATAAACCTCACCCAAGCGCTCCGGGGTTACATGTGAAGGCTAGCCTTTTTTGACCACAGGTAGGTGGGAAACCTCACCTTCCTGGGGTCCTACACCTCCATGTGAACAGGCCCTAAAACAAGAGGCCACAATTATTAGCCTCAACTCGTGCCTGCCAAAATACGTTGTGCATGTATCCCTAAGTTGGTGGGAAACAAGAGAAAAAGAGAAGTCTATCCTCCTCACAGAGGATGCATTGCGTTACTTTATATCCCTTTAAAACGTCCGAATTGCTTTACAAGTCAACCATTGACAATGGTAATACTTGTAAAAAAACAAATCAGACAAAGCAATAAAAAGAGAAGAAACAAAAACATGTGGATGGTGTCTCTACAGCAGTTCAAACCTGGAATTATCTGCATCAAAAGCAGTTACGATGACTGCTGCACTATATTTACTTAGCATAGCTTATGAGGAGGATATATTTTATTTATCGCAAAATATCTAATTCGACTTTTCTCCTGAGAGTTTGAGAGAGAACACTTATCGAACGGATTAAGATTAGAGATATGAACAAACTGCCGAAATTACTCATCGAAGCATCTCTTGCAGAAACAAGATCTGAATTCCGTTCCATATTTTATTTTCACTCAATAGTATTGCATCATGTTCATCATGTGCAGTTCTCTAATACAATGCATTTTTCAAGTACAGTCATCACCGCTTGTAGCGTAGCAAACCGACTACCTAGAAAATGATGACCCATAAAAACAATAAATGATTAGTGGCTTTTGACTGGTTTTGATCCCAGGGGTTTGGTTTCCTCATATAGGTCTGCTGGCTTGCACTAAAGACCATTACAGAACAGAGGATTTTTTGGCATAAACGTTACTGGAATCTCGGTGAAATGTGAGGAGAAATTAATATTCAGTAGGGTGAAACTGTTTGCAAATACATCACATTGCTATAAAAATCACGTCACGTATATAACCCTTCTTCAGTGTTCACACTGAAGAAGGGTTACATACCCAAAATGTCTTTGCTTTTAAGAAACATTGCTGACACTTTTGGTATGTTTACCTTTATATCAATCGCACTACTTTAAAATTAAACAAGACTACATTTGTAATTAAGTAGAGATCACACTGTTGAGAATATAATTATAGAAAGTACTGTAACTCACCTGCCGGGACAATTACTCCATACAGTTCTACTCTCAGTGCCTTGTGGTTTCTGAATTCAGTTGGTTGGAACCTGACAATACTTGCTCTTGCAGTCTCCACAAGATTATGTTTCACAATGTCATTTCTTCCATTATTTGCATCAAATATCTGTAAATCAGTTAAAATCACTTTGTAATAAATGTGGAGCCAACTGAGCACTTGCACCAAGTACATGTACGTCAAAACCTTTAACTTCCCTGACTTAGTATGCAATTGAAGAAGAGTGAGTGCGTGTTTATGCAAATTTGGAATGATGAACATGAACTGATCATGTTACGTTTTTTTGAGGGGGAGGGTGGCCTTATTTCTTGCTGTTTGTCATGTACTGTAAGTTTCTTTTCTGTCTTCTTTTCTTCAGTTCTTTGTTTTTGACTGATTGCATGTACACTTTGACTGTGAAGAAATGTAAACAGCCATGGGAACTTCTGCCTTCTAATTGAAACTGATTGACAGTGGGTCAATGTGATAATGGGTTAGTTGACAATGGTTTGACATGAAGGAAGTATGAATTAAATCATATATGAACTGTGGAAATGAAATCAAATGAAGAATGATCCTTGCAGTTGTGAACACAATTTATGCAATCGTGAAAAGAAGCCTAAAAAAATTCAGGACTTCAACGGGGTTTGAACCCATGACCTTGTGATACCGCGGGTGCAATGCTCTAACCAACCAAGCTATGAAGCCACTGACGTTGGGAGTAGGTCAATTGTGGGTTCAGCATAATCATGTTCCCGTGAAAGAAAAGAGTATGAATGAAGTACATGTGTACGTAAAATCAAATGAAGAATGACCCTTACAGTTGTGAACGCAATTTATGCAATTGCAAAAAGAAGCCTGACAAAAAAAATTCAGCACTTCAACAGGGTTTGAACCCTTGGTTTAACAAGAGAGTTAAATAATTAGAATAGCTGTTCATAAATTGGGAGCACAGTACTGGCAAAAGATGTGAGGGGTTTGTTTTCTTTGAAATGTTTAGTGACCACTGAACTCTCTTTTAAACACATACATTGACTTTTTTAAAGCAATATTTGCGTCACATTTTCTTTAAAAAAAATGCAGCTTGGTCTAATATGAGATTTATAGCTGCAGCAAGTTCAACTAGGATCTTATGGCGAATTTATGGTTTAAATGGTTCTGAAGGTATTAAAACTGATGTTCTTGGGAGGGGTTTTATAGTTTTGTTAACTGGCAACAACATTAAGTGACAAATAATACAGTTTCTGTGGAAATAATTTATGGTATATTTCACACAATATTACGTCTTTCCCCTCTCTCTGCATGATGGCAGGTTCTCTCTATTCCATCGTGACAGTACTGAGTACCTGCATGATCTTTATCAGATCATAAATTAAACGTGCTGACCTTTCTTATGTTTAGAGGCCCTGCCAGGAAGGGGGGGGGGGGTCTGTGTTGCTTGTTTGAATTTTAAAATCTCCTGTGTCGGTGTTTACATTGCTAATTCTCGGCCTTGATATCACTGTCGGAATTTTGGCGGGAATGATGTCTCTCGTCTGGATTTCATTTTATGTGCTGTCGCTACTTTTTGGGTCATGTCGCTTGTCACAATTTACCCTGGCAGGACTTCTGTCTAAGGTGAGCTCGTTGGAAGTGTTAGCATTGTTGTTTTAATAAATAAAATGAAATGAATTTTATTATGATAGGGAAAACAAAGTTCCAACATGTGACTGGTATGCGTGGTTGGAAACTAAATTTGATAGCACTCACCCCTCAGGCGAGTATTACCTTCAGAAAGCACTCATCACTACACCCACACCTGTGATCACTTGCTTGAGAGAAAATGTCTCACATACAGTAGTCCACCCACCGTGACCCCCTCTCCCCACCAAAAAAATCAATGTTTTGCTTTCCAATAATTCTAATCTCCTATGCTTCTTAACATAATTATCACAGCAGAGAACAGTACAAAGATGATCCATTAATAATATGGGCATGGTTGTCCATCATGTATCAAACCGTAATCTATTCTTCCAATGTAAAATCCCCAACTGGAGCACAACAAGAAAAGAAAAAATGGAGAAAACTCCATCAAGTCTGAAAGGTGGTTTGACCAATCCTGGGTTCCTTTAGTTTCCAAGTGAACCTTTGGATCGTCAAACAACTTCGTTTCATAGGCCCGGCCCACAAAGTAGAGAGAAAAATCTTGTTCCATTCGAACAGCAAACAACAGCAAATAGTGTCATTTTGTACTTGAGCTTGAATTGTGTAAATGCACAGGCAAGCTAAGCTCAGGGAGTGTTCATAATAACCGTTGAACCCTTTGGTGATCGTGTTAATTAGAAGGGTTTGTATTCAGGTAATAAATAGAAATAAAAATAAAAGAATTAAGTCAAAAACTGCAATAAATAGGCCGCCAGTTCAGGCCAATTCCGTTGAGTTTTTATATTACTGTTCTTGTGTGTTAAATTCGCATACAAACCCTTGTAATACAGTCGAAACTCTTCTTATGGATGTCTCTCTAATACAGACAACAAAATTGCCATTTTCCATTTTCCTTTAAGAGTAAGTGCACAGGAAAATCGAGCAAAAGGCGGCCACAGTCGAAAACCTAACCTACCCTCATTTTAAGTCTATAGAGAGGTACTGACGAGTTTACAAACCTCCTGGGGTTTATTTTCCGAAATACGGTCGAGTTTTGGAATTATTTGAGATTTTTTATTTCGCCCGTCTGACGCCTGAAATTAGCCGCCTCACAAAGGGAAAATAGACCGGCCGAAATAACTGCTTCGCGTAACCAAACACGTCAACCTATCGGCAATCTAACACTTAATTTCTATAAAATGGACATCTAGCATCCTATTTACGACAGATTTCTGATTCTGAAGTGTAAAATCAACGCTTGTTAACCGCTTTCTAAATGGCCAGTTGACAAGAGCTCACGAATGCGAAAGTTTATAGGCAAAACTGAAACCGAGCTCCTGGTTATGGGAATTCTCCGAATTGCCCCAAATTTTAGTTTTGAAGTCTCGAGATATAGTGTTTTAACGTGTATTAAAATTTTGTTTGGGTTTTTTAGCCAGCGCTTCAGAATAAGTCGATCAATTTGAAGAAATTTTGCGCTAAGTGACCTCAAATTGACCTCAGAGTGTTTGTTTACATTGACTAGTCGCATCGGTTACATTGAAATGAGCGCTCCATATTAACTAATATTCTCATTCCATATTTCATTTGAGAATGAATTTGACTTATCATTGTATAATAGCATCGAATAGTAGCGTGGGTTGTCTTGAAGCGGAAAATTGAAGCCGATACAGGCTGCAATCGGGTTCAGTTGTTGTCCAAACTATTGTAGATCTGATATAAAACTTTCAGAAACTCCTTTGTTGAATTTGCTGGTATTATATCTGATCGTAAGAAACGCTGCAGTTCATCAACCATATGCCTGGGTAAGTTGTTGAGACATCTGTTACACATTTAGATCTGTTTTAGTGTTGGAACTGGAGCTGATAAGAGGTCATTATGGAGCTGATTAGACCCGAACTTGTGTAGGGCGTTATTGTCGATTGCGTGACACCCTCGGGCGATATCCTTGGCACTTCCGAAAACCCGGTTGTTCCCTTAGTAAATCAAATGGAACGGATTTTTGCACCAGAATTTGTTCAAAACATATAAGGAATACCTTCTGAGGTATTCCTCTTTCTTGTGTTTGTCGGAATGATCCTAAAATCCTGTAACATCTGCGGCGTTCCGCTAGTTCCATGCTCCTTGACTTCCGACGTGCGACTTAGTGTTGTTTTTGTTAGTGTTGTTTTTGTTAGTACCTAGTTTCTTATAGAGTACACCCTCAGTGTGAAAAGAATACTCTCGTCCAGTTCTATTTTGATTGAGGAAAAATTTTCCATTCCTTAAGACAGAAAATTCTCCCCGGTTTTTCCATTCAAATGAAAAGCGCTTCTTGAGTCTCCGAAAATCCCCACCCCAGCCTCCCATCGCTTTTCCTATGGTCTATCCCTAAAAATAAAGTAGCCTTTAAAAAAAATACCCAAGGGGTAAATTCACGCAACAATGGCCCTTTGAAAAAGCGTCTCATTTTCATATCAACACAACGTGTACCGGCATCCTTATTATGATGTTGCTTCCCCAAAATTCTCGCAGAGAAACAACCCTAATAATATTCGTTTCTTCATTATTTATGTTAGTCCTGGGGTCGAGAACAGCCTCTCGGGCGCAGTCGATTGGCAAATGGATATTTCGGATTTCACTGCAGTCGAACACAAAATCCGAAAACGGATTTCGCGACGGATTTTGATGATTGAAATCAATGGCGGGGAAAGATTCCTATTAACAAAATCCGCCGCAAAATCCGTTTTCGGATTTTGTGTTCGATTGGAAATTCGGATCCAGATTTCCCAATCGACTCGGCACTCCTACTTAGCTGAATTCCAGGTTGCGCAAATAGTGCTTGCGCGTCTTTGCCAAAGACGTGAATCGACCAATCCCCACGGTCAGGGTTTTGCACTAGAGTGCGGGAATCATGTTTTTACCTATGGAAGGTGAAATGTGTTCATTTCAAGAGATCGTTGGCGGGCAATGTGGTTTCAGTTGCAAGGATAATGTCTGTCAAAGTCTTGCATGCCATTGCTCAACTGCAGCCGTACTATAAATAAGCATGAGTATTATAGAGAAGTTGAGCTTATTCTCGCAAGAGCGCATCACTTTTCACCCCCTCAAAACATTGATCAACTCAAGATATGTCCTCGCCATCGGGAGACACTTGGTCTTGGCTGTAAACGCAACGTTGGTTAAACCTGCAGGGATTTACACGGACCGCGCAGCAAGTTTTTGAGTGGGTGGGGGGGGGGCTAAAGAAGAACGCGTGGACGAAATTTGGGGAAGGGGGGCATAAATAGCCTCCTTCGCAGACGTCTTTGGGCTCGTCACGCGTTCCTTGCCCACTAACGTCTGCTGAACTGAACTGCCACTTCCGTTCGCGGTGGTTAGCCAATCATAGTTTGTTTACCAATTTTTTGAAAGTAGGACTTCGACCCCGGGATTATTTTCACAGACGATGCACGTGAATCGGGTGTCGATTTCCATTCTTCCGCAGCTCGTTATTGGTTAGTTTAAAACAAAGGCTAACTGCCGGCGAACGGAAGTGGCAGTTCATTTCAGAAGACGTTCGTAGGCAACGAACGCGTGACGAGCCCAAAGACGTCTGCGAAGGAGGCTAGGGCATTAAGTGACGGAGAATGCTTTTATACCGATAAAACTATTAATTTTTTCCCACATCTTCAGGGATGTTGCTATCGGGTCTCAAAATTCACCATCACTGAATTGAAATATCATAGACTGTTATACTGCTGATATCAACCTGTAATTACCTGTAATTACGATTTTGCTTGAGCTGCCTTGAACTCAACGCTGTATAATTCACCCTTTGAGATCTGCATATCTTCATATCATACAAAAGCCGAGTTCAATAATTGTTTAATTATTCATTCAAAATATTTCCACGGTTCTGAAATTTAACAAAACGGTAACTGAAAATAATTAAGTGAATGATATTAAAGTTACTGCACAGCATTACTTGAAAAGTGCCAAATTTACGCTTTCTGTTTGTGTTGCGGTCGGTAAATTAGTTTGCGATGTCAATGGTGGAAAGCCTGTCAGTTCTTTCTTTGTGTGTGTTTAAAACTGTCAGGTTACTAAATCGTTCCTGGTTCATCCTTGAACGGAGCGATGTTTTTAGCCTCCGAGCAGTCGAAAAGGATCATTCACCGGCTTCACCGGTTCCCGGATTTACGAGAATGAGCTCACATAACGTGATAACTTCTTTTATTACATTCATTTTGAAATCACTGGTGATCCTTGCAATCTGACTGGATTTCAGCAGTGCAATTTATTCCCAAATCGCACCAATTTTTACTCTAAATCGCATCCTTTCTGTAACCGATCATAATGAAAGTGAAATAATACTAACCTATCAAATTTCATGGATAAGCAAAATATTAATATTGACAAAAAAACTGTGATTTCGAAATGGCTGTAATAAAGTGGTAATTGAACTTCGTGTCATGCAATTTTGGTCTGAAATCATACTTGTGATTTCAAATGGAACTCGCGCTGCGCGCTTGTTCGATTTTGAATCACGCGTATCATTTCAGACCAAATTGCACTCCACTCAGTTCAATTACCATTATTATCATTTCCCGTTCTGGGTTGGGTAGCTCTTTAATTTTTACTATGATGTCGTCAAAATGCGAATAATCACCATCCTTCAGCAGGTTTGTAAAATTTCCATCTGGGCAGTTAACATTGAAATATTAACATCATCGTTATACAGTTTTTCCATAAACTTTAGCTCTTCGGATTTGTCCTGGTAATTGAGAGTCTTAATTAAGAGAGACTCATTCTCCGCATACGTATCAAAGCTTGGCTGGTCAAAACGCTGGTCAATAGTGTTCATCATAAAGTCAAAAGCTTCAAAGTATATTTGCCTGCAATAGTCTTGTGCGGTCACAGGATATGTTGACTCTCCAGTGCCAATTTCAATTCTTCTCGGCGCGCGAGTTCTCCTTGGTAACATCGGTCCTGTCATGGAGGGATAGCTTTTACTTTTCAGTAAAACTACATCATAAAATGATCTGATGCTCGTATTTCATAATTGTAACGACTAATACTTCTTTCTGTCTATTTATCTGCGTGTTTGTCTTTGCCAGTAACTCTGGTCACTTTCGAATAAACGATTTTTTTGCTATTTTTGGCTCCGTTATTTTTGTTAAAATATTTTTTTGTTTAATGTATTTTTATTTTTCCAAAAAAGTGGGGGGAGGAGGGGGAGCTAAAGCACCTCTAGCCCCTCCCTCTGTGCGGTCCCTGATTTAGCGTCCTCTCTTTACGCGTGCCAAATGCGCGGTTTAAAACAATGCTAAGCCAACAATGTTTTAAAAACTCTCTTTAACAAGAGTTAGTTTGATTTGAATTCGCTTCGGTAGTTCCGGTGGTTCCGTTCGTTCTTTTCCGACAGTCTCGGTTGTTTCGCAGGTTTCGGTGGTTTCGTTCCGGTGGTTCCGGTTGTTTCGGTGGTTCCGTTCCGGTGGTTTTGTTCCGGTGTTCCTGGTTTTAGCACATGCCGATTTTTAGAGCTAAATCCAAACAGCTGCCAATCGATTGCACCTGAGGGACTGTTTCTCGACCCGCACTAACATAAATCGTTTAACCTACCGAAAAATAAAGAATCGAATAGTTATATTAATGTGTTTTCTTTGAGGAATTTTGCGGACGAAATACCATGATGGAGATGCTGGCACACGTTTTGTTCAGATATGCAACCGAGACGCTTCACGGCTATTGTTACGTGAATATACCCCTTGATTATTATTTTTTAGATATTTTATCTTTAAAGATGGACCATTAGAAAAGTGATTTGGGGGTGGGGGAAAATTTATCCCGTAGGGTGTTTCAAAATCTGTCACGCAATCGACAATAACGCCCTGCATCAGTCGGGTCTTACCAGCGCTAGAGTGAGCTCTTATCAGCTCCAGTTCCAACACTAAAACAGATCTAAGTGTGTCACAGATGTCTCAACAACTTACCCAGACATTTGGTTGATGAGCTGCAGCGTTTCTTACATTCACATATAATTATAGGCAAATTTGACAAAGGAATTTCTGAAAATTTTACATCAAATCTAGTTTGGACAACAACTCGGTTTCATTCTGCCGTTTCAAGACAATCCTTGCACCTATTCGACTCAATTATATAGTGGTAAGTCAAATTCATTATCAAATGAAATATGGAATGAGAATATTGGTTAATATGGAGCGCTCATTCCAATGTAAAAGAAACACTTTGAGGTCAATTTGAGGTCACTTAGTGCAAAATTTCTTCAAATTGATCGACTTATTCTGAAGCGCTGGTTAAAAAACCCAAACACAATTTTAATGCACGTTAAAACACTATATCTCGAGACTTCAAAACTAAAATTTGGGGCAATTCGGAGAATTCCCATAACCAGGAGCTCGGTTTCAGTTTTGCCTATAAACTTTCGCATTCGTGAGCTCTTGTCAACTGGCCATTTAGAAAGCGGTAACAAGCGTTGATTTTACACTTCAGAATCGGAAATCTGTCGTAAATAGGATGCTAGATGTCCATTTTATAGAAATTAAGTGTTAGATTGCCGATAGGTTGACGTGTTTGGTTACGCGAAGCAGTTATTTCGGACGGTCTATTTTCCATTGGGAGGCGGCTAATTTCAGGCGTCAGGCGGGCGAAATAAAAAATCTCAAATAATTCCAAATATCGGCCGTATTTCGGAAAATAAACCCCAGGAGGTTTGTAAACTCGTCAGTACCTCTCTATAGACTTAAAATGAGGGTAGGTTAGGTTTTCAGCTGTGGCCACGAATTTTCCGTTTTGCTCGATTTTCCTGTGCATTCTCTCTTAAAATGCTCTGCAATATACATGCAGTATACAATAAACTTAACCTCTTTGTTATGGGCACCTAAATATTAACAGCTTCAAATATAACTCTTTAGTCTAGTGCAGCTATAATGGAAGTTGTGCATGTCAGATCATGTTTCCAACTTCTTAAGAGTGAATGTCGCTAAGGCTTGAGCAAAATTGGAAATGGTCAAACAAAACCTTCCTTGATTCTTTGTGTGTAGTTAGTCATTGGGATGAAACTACTCACTGTGGTATTTGTTTGATTTCTAACAAAAACCTGACCTAAGCATCAGGGTGGAGGGGGGGGGGGGAGTTGAGGCCTCAAAAAGCATTTTTTTGGGAACATTTGGCACCTTGAAAATTGGAGTTTTGTTAGGAAAATATTTCAAAGAGCAACTTTACAGGTAAAAATCTACTTATATCATAGCAAACTTCCATCCTTCCTCTCAAGAAATATGTTATCAATTTTTCAGCTTGGACCCCCTGGTGACCCCTGTGTCTTATCATTTTGAAGGGGGGGGGGAAATGTTTTTTTAAAAAGATGAAAATAAGACATCTCTAAATAAACTTTTCTCTTCCTGGTATTTGGATTTTTATCAAAATTAAGACTGGATGTGAATATTTCACTCTTTGTGAATCGTTTGATGCTAAAAACTCCGCGGGCACTCCATAAGTCTTCGAAGGCTAATCAATTTACAATGTATACCTCAAACAAAATTACGATTTCTCGTACTTTTTGTTCACGACTATCTTTCTTTTAAATAATACTAGTAGTAATCGTAGATTAGAGAGTTGGTTCGAGTATTGGTAGGTTTGATATGTTAACCTAAAAACCACTGTATGGAGGGCCATGTGGTCCATGATGATCTTTGAACACTAAAAGCACATTTACAGCATCTTGGAAAGCCTCAAAAATATCAACTTTGACTCACACAATATTAAAACATAGTTTCTGAAAATAGTTGTAGCAGCAACGAACAAATTATTGTAGCAATCGGCAATTGTTTGAGCTTTATCCAGACAGTAATCCCCAGAAATTCCTTCAGCTCCTCAGGACTTGTTCCGACCCAACATGGTATGTTCCTTCGCATGGCATATTTGTTTGTTTCAGTGACGAAAATATCGAAATGACCGATCCGTGGTATAAAAAGATGTACAAAATATTTCTCAGACATTTGTTTATCCTGATATAACAAATTTCAGTCAAGGTCGTTTCTTGAGAGGTAAGGTGGCAGATAATCCACTTCAATCGCCAATCCTCGCCACAAAGAACCTTCCCTGCTAGCAGAGGTCTCTGTTAGAACCCCAATTTCATCGTGTTCAACAACTCGATCAAACAGGTCTTGTTTTCAAAAGATTTCGTCGATTCAATTCCGCTTTTACTTGATGAATCGTCCTCACATTGTAGTTGTATCGCCACCATTTTTACTTTCGCTATTTCCAGGCTGTAGCAGCTCATTTAAGACATTTAGACATCACTTTCGTCTTCCTCGCCGGTAGCCGCCATTTTGAAAGCTATTGAGTTGGCTTGGTAATTATGTCATTCCTGTTCGCCCACGCACATTGCTTGCAGATTGCAGGGGCAGCTCTTTTCAAGACCCACTAGTTGTCTCAAAAATCTCGATTCAGTGTGGATTAGAGCTGCGTCCTGCGAACGCAATTATTCAGGCGATTTCAAGACCGTTCAATTGTTTACAGTAGATTGTATTTATCTAGGTTTGACAGTCAGATATCAAGCAGATTTGCCGCTATTATTTTTCAAAACTCACATCTTCAAGAAAGCGGTTAATTTATGCAAATTACTGTCTTCGGGCAATTGGGCAAGAAAAATGTATAGTTAAACTGTCCAGGGCCCGGTTGTTCAAAAGCCGATTAACCATAATCCAAGATTAAGAATTAACCAAGCAGTTTATTTCTCTATCCACAAACGTTGTTCAATGCTGATATTCTGCAGAATTTTAGATTAGAGGACGTCAATACTGAAAAGCAAAAATCACCAAAAGAAACTTTCATCCAAAACTTAAAAACTGCAACTGCAAAGTTTACGCCAATCCTGGATTAAGTTAAGCGGCTTTCGAACAACCAGGCCCAGCATAGTTAACCGCTCTGAAGGGATCTATAATAGCTAACTTAAATTATACATACCACTAGCAAAGCTATCAGTTCCAGAAACATTTCAGAGTCAACGGGAAATCACTCACAAGTCTGTGTTCCTCAGTGAACGCCTCATATGAAGAGAATGCATGTTGGCGTGTTCAAACCACAGTTCTCGTCTTCGATGACAGCTCAAATGGTTCCTTTTACAGCGACAACCTATTCAATTTGCTGCACCTGCAATTGGTTCGGCAAAAAGCTCCAAACATCATCATTTCTTTTTAGAGTTAGCTGATAGACATCTTGCATCTTGGTATTTCAAGAAATGATTTAGCATTCAGTTCGTACCGGCTGCTTCGTCAACGATGTGGAGAATGATGTTTAAAGCACTTTTAAACTTCGGGATGTTTAACTTCGAAGTGCCTTGCTATAAAATTGCTGGCAAGTTAATTGTCATGTAGTACGAAAACTGCGAAGTTCCACGATTTCATGCCCACCAAGGGTTCAGTATGGTGTTTATGTTTGTGCACATTTCCACTGACCAGTTCTTATTGCTCGCAACTCGAGGCGTGCCTGAAAAGATTTCTTCCCGCTATTTACCCCAAATTTATGTTCAGTTACAGTACCTCGGAGATCTTTAATGTTTATTTTTAAAAGGTTTTCCTCCGTTTTTTAATTCAGCTGGTACTTAACAGTCTTAACACAAGTGGAGCAATGCAGGTACCGCAAATGATCTTATAAATTAAATGCCTGGGGCGTGCATTAAGTTTAGGGTCCTGGGGAGGGAGGCAGATATGAGGCGTTTATTAGAAAGAGGCATTTATTTCACTTTAACTCACGGTCAAAATTTGTGGCAACCGAAACCTTCCGTTCCTTGATGACCTAAATAAAGTTGCTGACACACTGAGACAGAAATTAAGAAGATACAAGAGCGCTATAGTTACTTTTGAATTTGGGATTGAAGAATATGCACTTGTACTGCTGACCAAGCAAGCAAGAAACTTAATAAATTGCATTATTTTACTCTATGGAGCGTTTCCTCGGTTTCTGAGGCGATATTTGGAGGCCTCAATTAGAAACAGGGCGTTTATTAGATGGGAGTGTCTAATACAAACTTTACAGGGGGAATGTTTATTAGAAACGCAGCCTTTATTTGAAAGTGGGCATTGACGTATGACTAGTTTTGCGGTTTGCAAGGCTTTCTTTCTACTAAAGTAAGGGGCCACCTGCCGGCAAGCTAGAAACTAAGATACCTGAAACACACGTTTTTTTTTTTTTTTTTTCATTTCAGGCCTTCCTCTTGGTCTTTGAAGCTGTATCAGGATTTGCTTTGAACCCAGTCTCCTCATCGTCTTTCCCTTAGAGGAGATAATGATATGCAGGATTTTAGCGCCCACTGATGGTCATCAAAAAGGGAACACACGTCATGCGGATCTACATCCTCACATCGTTGCTACACTATACCCACGAGTCAGCTACGAAATAGTGACTAACACACATCTAATGTAACAGTAAATTCAAAAAGCGTCCACCCCCCCCCCCCTCCGGGGATACCCCTTTACCCGAAATGTGTCCCGCATGGTGGGGCATTTGACTATCGGCAGTCACCAACTAAAGGGTTTAGCGCATCTTTCGCGCGCAAACATTCATTCATTAATCACCCGAGCCACTTCGCTCCCTTCACTTCAAGATTCCGCATAGGTTTTCAGTTGTTTACTAAATATACAGTTGATATGCCTTTATTCAAAGAGATAAGAAAAGAGTTTTGGTGAACAATTTTTCCGATTTGGTTTGCAAAGGTAAGCGATTTTAGATTAAAATATTTATTTTGAGCGGGGAGCATGCCAAAATGCTTCATGCAACGAGTGATTTGCTATAGATTTATACTTGGTTAGCCCTTTTTAAGGCCCTGACGGTTGGGCATTTGACCGTCTAAACTGGAAACACAGAGGGGCATTTGTTAAAATGTTTCCAAAAAGTCAAATGCCCAGGGCTTCACCCAGGGAGGGGGAGGGGGGATGGGCACTTTTGGAATTGACTGATACATAACCTGTTTGACTCAAATTAGAAATGATATATGATATGCTACTTTAAATGCCCATGCAAAGCTGGTACTTATTTTCTTTACTAACAAAATTATAGTCCAACAGATTTCTGTAAAGGTTTCACTTACAATTTCCCTTTGAAGATCCGTGGGGCAAGTGGCCACTTAGTTTGGTAGAAAGAAAGCGTGGCAGACAGCAAAAGTTGGCATACCTCAACACCTGCATTGCTCCACTTGTGTTAAGACTCTGTTTCAGATTAATTCCAAAACAGAGCAAATTTTTAAAAAAAATGAGCATTAAAGATCTTCGAGGTACTGTAAGTGAACTTAAATTTGCGGTAAATAGTGGGAAGAAATCTTTTCAGGCACACCTCAAGTTGCGAGCAATAAGAACCGGTCCGTGGAAACGTGCACAAACATAAACACCATATTGAACCCTTGGTGGGCATAAAATTGTGGAACTTCCCAGTTTTCGTACTACATGACAATTAACGTGCCAGCAATTTTATAGCAAGGCATTTCAAAGTTAAACATCCCAGAGTTTAAAGGTGCTTTAAACATCATTCTCCACATCGTTGACGAAGCAGCCGGTACGAACCTTATTACTTGAAATACCAAGATGCAAGATGTCCATCAGCTAACTCTAAAAAGAAATGATGAGTTTTGGAGCTTTTTGCCGAACCTATTGCAGCTGCAGCAAATTGGATAGGGTATCGTTGTAAAAGGAACCATTTGAGCTGTCATCAAAGACGACAACTGTGGTTTGAACGCGCTGGCATGCATGCTCTCCATATGAGACCTTCACTAAGGAACCAAGGACTTTTGAGTGATTTCCCGTTGACTCTGAAATGTTTCTGGAACTGATAGCTTTGCTAGTGGTATGTATAATTTAAGTTACCTATTATAGATCCCTTCAGAGCAGTTAACTATGCTGGACAGTTTAGCTACACATTTTGCTTGCCCACTTGCCCGAAGACAGTAATTTGCATAAATTAACCGCTTGCTTGAAAATGCAAGTTTTGAAAAATAATAACGGCAAATCTGCTTGATATCTGACTGTCAAACCTAGATAAATATAATCTATAGTAAACAATCAAACGGTCTTGCATGAAATCACGTGAATAATATTATTTAAAAGAAAGATAGTCGTGAACAAAAGGTATGAAAAATCGTAATTTTGCCTGAGGTATACAAATCATTGTAAATTGATTAGCCTTCGAAAAATTATGGAGTGCCTGTGGAATTTTTAGCATCAAACGATACACAAAGAGTGAAATATTCACATCCAGTCTTAATTTTGGTAAAATCCAAATACCATGAAGAGAAAAGTTTGTTTAAAGATGTCTTATTTTCATCTTTTAAAAAAACCATTTTCCCCCTTCAAAATGATAAGGCACAGGGGTCACCAGGGGGGGGGGAGGGAAGCTGAAAAATTGATAACATATTTCTTGAGAGGAAGGGTGAAAGTTTGCTATGATATAAGCAGATTTTTATCTGTAAAGTTGCTCTTTGAAATATTTCCTAGCTAGTGTCCAACTCCTTCATTGAACAATTGTGCGGTCAGCTTGAAATTCCTTTATCGGTTCTCAATAAATGACAAAAGGGAGTCGGTTTATGCAGTCATTAACAAGGTTTCCCTTATTGTCTAAAGTTCTTTGAGCTTTCAACTGGTACCAGCTCACCACAGCAAACATTGGCAGAAAATATACTGTATTAAAATTCTAACTGATAGACTTGTAGGATTGATTCATCTACCAAACCCTACACCATTCACATTAAGAAGAAGACTGTCACCAATGTACATGTAAAAGAAAAAAGTTGCAGAGTATAAAGAATATTTATTATTCTTTGTGTACATATGTCACAACATGAATGAGCCCAGTGAGAGCCAAACTGCAGCAAAAGCTATCAAAAGTCACAAGTAAATTGCGGAAGTCATTCAGTAAGCAGTCCCAGATGCAGTGCACTTCATGCCATGTGCAAACTACATGTACGTTTTTTTTTTTCAAATAAACATCTGATATGCATTTCTTACAAATGACAAGCACTTCCGGATGAGCAAACACAATGTTAACACATCCAGGCACATATACACATTTGCAACAGCACTACCTTTAATCCCTAAATCATCCTCCACCCCAAACAGCTAACCCAAACAATTTCTGCTCATTGTCCTTGCTTCTTAATTTTCTCAACTTGATTCATCATCAAAGTGGCAATGGTGACACAATAATTGCAATCGAGCATTAATAGTTTACACCATGAAACAACAAGCTACAAAGTTACATTCGGTAGAAGCTGATATATTGAAGACTTGCCATATAAATAATAATTATAATAACTTTATTTCTTTAGCAGTATATACAAAAAGCTCTATATCACTTAACAATCAAAAATTAAAAACTATACAGAAGAAAAGATTAACCTAAATGCATAAAAAGATAAATACACTAGGAATTAATAAGTAGTAATAATTAATAAGTATAATCATTATAAGTTGCTTTGAACAGATGCATCTTTAGTCTGTTCTTAAAAACAGAGACTAACGGACTAAGCTTAATGTCCGTGGGTAAGTCATTCCATAGCCTAGGGGCTGGGACTGAAAAAGGCCCTGTCTTCATAAGTTTTCAGGTAAGTCTTAGGTATTTGTAAAAGATATTTGTCGGTTGTTGGAAGGAAAGCTAAGGCATCTCTATTTTGCTGCACAACCACTCTCAATGCCTCCACCTGTTTTTGTATTAAATTTCTGAGCAAAAACTTCACAGCAGACCTAGACTCTATGAAATTAATCATTCAATAAGGCAGCCACTGTTGAGATATATTTCAGGCATGCACTCTAACATCACCTGCCACATTCCTGACAGGTGGTTGTGTGCGCAAATAGGATTTGACAAGATCTCACCTTCGGCTTCATCCACAAGAGATCTGGGTACAAGATAAGAGTTACACTGTATTTCTTACTAAAAGTGCACTATTTGATGGTACTGGGGCTGTGCAAATGGCTTTATACTCATGACCTCTGTAATACAGACACATGGGTTGTTTACCATTAAGGTTACCGTGTACCTTCAGGGGTGTCTCTAATCTAAGGGTTGTAGCGGCTCCCGATTACAGCCCAGATACCATAAACCCTATATCAAATTAAAGGTAATTGAAATAGCTATTTGAATATTTCATTAGCTTTGTGATTAAGTGAATTACTGTAAATCAACTTTTCAAAGCTACAGCTAAATGGGATTTTATATTTAGGGAAATTGGTATTTTTCTCAAAATCTGTAACCCACAAGCTAAAAAAAGGGTTGGGGTTTTCCTTTATTCAACTGCGCTCAAAAGTTACAGAGCATTTTCAAATTCCCTAGAGAAAAAGACGGAGCGACTGCACGGAAATGGCTCTCAGCGGAAAACGGTTTTGAATTATCTAATTCCCCAAAATGTTTTTGTTAAAGATAAGTTAATCTAGCGACTGTCCAAATTTGATAGAAATCGAACAAATCGCCCTTAAGTTGTAACTCTTGAAAGAGTTCACTTCAAGACAAAAAAAAAACTTTGCGAAAACAGCGCTTAAAAAAATCTTCACTACACAAACAAACAACACTCGCAAACACCTCTATCGACGATCGGCCAATCAATTTACGCTGACTTTTCTTCCGGTCACCTACTGTGGAAATTTTGCGCGTAATTTTATCTGCACGCAAACTCTCATCCTTCAAACAGTTTACTGGTTTATTATTTTTTCATATATTCTCCAGCTTTGACTAAGTTTACCTGACCCAGCGTCATAGCCGAAAAACTAAAAGCACACAACCTTCATGAAGCAAAGCAACTTTTTCACGTACAATATTTCTCGCGGAACAAATCACTCCAGTTGGCTGCATCCACATTAAACATATTGTCCATGTTTACATCCAGTGCATTTAGGTTTTTTGCCAATTTCACCGCCGACTATTCACTCATTTAGCATTGTGCTTTTTTGCTTGAAAGATCACAGTAAAAAGTTCATTTTTATGGAGAAAAATAAAAATGGAAAATTTTATTACCTGGAACGTATACGGTAACCTTAATATAAAACTTCCGGAAATTTCGGTTAGGAAATTTCATTCAGAAGGAACGGTACATGCCGTTTACCATTTGCCTAAAATTTCCAAAAGCCAAGAGGTCTCAGTACCAAACACAGAAACTTATAACATAATGGTAAATTGGGAAAGTCCCACTAGGAAAACAGGACTTTTTTAACATTTTATTTAAGTTTCAACAAAAAAAAAATACAGACAAAAGATCAGAAACAAAAGCTCTTACAGTACATTACTTTAAAACTAACCTATAGTCGGTGTTACAATACATTACCTAGATAAGATAGTTACAGGACACTGTTAACAAGACTACCTTGTCAGACCTCCTGTTTGTCCTGGGAATTACGTATCTGGCGAGATGAACCAAAAAAACGTTCACCACTTACATCCCAACCGGAATTTCTGGGAATTTGTGGTAAATGGGAAAACAACCTTGGCTTCATCCTTTTGGTGTCCGTATATATATCAGACAGGTTCAACTGTAACGCCATTACGAAACGGTTAAACTGTTGTTATACACCTGAGGTTGGGTTACCTGTGGCACTGTAAATTATTCATGAGGCATAAGCCATTATTTGTTTTTGACAAAGGTAGGAATTACCAAGTTGGCACCTGGTTTGTTGGAGATTTCACGACGGGAAAGTGGAACAAGAAAGCTAATACTTAGATATTTAGAACAAGATGAAAACCAGAAAGTTACACTTTGCGATGAAAATCACAAATGCCCATTTGGGCGAGTGATCGATGACTTGTGTTCACTTGGCGGATTTTACTATGGCATGGGCAAGCGGGCTAGTAGTAATTCCAACCCTGAGCATACTTTGTATAAAACATCAGAGTCTCTATGTACAAACAGCCTTCAAGTAAATAATTTAAAGCAAATGTTGGAGGCCATTAGATCACGAATTCGAAGCAAATGATAAAACTGTGTTGAATCCATTCATTACTAACCTTATCTGCACCGTTCTCTTATAAGTCATCCAAGTTGTACTGTTCAGTGATAAAAGCAGCTTGTACTTTGAAGTCCATTCATCAGCTTGTGGATTTCCTTGAGTCGCTACAGCGCAGATGAAGAACACGTACTGCAGGTGAATTTGTAAGTAGTCTTTGGGGTTACTGTTACTGCTGGGTAACCACGCGTCATACTCATACAGTCGAGCTTTATCAGGTACATTGCCAGCCCTTGATGACAAGGCTGTGAAGCTGCTACTTGGGATCTCGTGCCTGCTGTCCACACCGATTGCTTGAATCCGACAAGCTGAAACAGTATTTTTTTTTGCATTAAGAAGCAGTGTGTTTACTTAATTATATCAAGTCACTTTCCTTTCCCTCTACGTTTTATTTACATCATTCAGGTTATTAAAAAAATGAAATTATGGACCTGGTACGAAAAGGAAGTGAGTTATTGAATAAAAACTTCACATGATACAGCTGGCAAAACAGATTGTCTGAATGTAAATCTGTCAGATGATTGTAATAAAATGATAACTTAGTATATACATTATCTTTTCAATTCTCAGAATATATGACACATGGTTCTGTAGCGCATATTACCTTCAAAGATAAATGCACGTTGATCAGTTGTCAAGACAAGCAATAGCCGAAATTGTACTAGATACTGTAGAATTTATCGGTCGGAGACAACTCTAGATTGATACAAAATAAAAATATATTAATTGGGTGCCTTGAGTCTGCGTTTTGGACTTATTGTTTGACTCAATGAGTAACATCCCACCCTGTCAGGGAGTCGATAAAACTAGCCTGCAAGCAAGCTCTCCCAGGGTAGGGTGTGGGGAGGGAAAATTTGAATTTCTGTGTCCAAAAATTGGACGCAAAAAGCTGATTGGCTGATTTGACCGGGTGATGACGTGATCTATCATCGAGTGTGGACTGCGTGTTTGAGTTTGTTTGTTTTTTGTCCGGAAAAGGCGAGACATTTGTATTTGCAAAGCTTGCAAAAATTTCTCCAAATATCTGAACTGTCCATCAGATTTGAAACCAAAACAGCATTTAGCAGTCAATAGCTTACTTCAAAGCAAAGATGTTCTCCCTGTTTTGCCTACATGATTTGGCAAAAGTACCAGTGCATGCTGATGTGATCTAAAATAGTTATTGGTCACAGACTGTATTGGGTGTTTTCCCACTTCAAAGCATTATTGACAACCAGGTTGCCGAAGCCCTAAGTATGGAGATGTCTGTTGTGATCTTTTTTTGGCGATCTTTCTTTTGACTGGGGCTTCTATCTGGCGTAGTTGCCAAGGTAGGCAAAGTTCACTTCATCCTTGGTCCGACATCCGAGACTTCAACTTCATTCTTTTGAGTTTACCATGTCAATGTGGCTGCAATAAAGCTGAAACCTTCGCTGGTTTTTCGTATTTTTTGTAGCTCACGGTAGGTAGACTCTCCATTCTCTCTCTCCGTTTTTCCCTCCTTCTACCCCCCCCCCCCCCTCCCACCCCCAAGAGAACTTGCTCGCAGGCTACGATAAAACCAGAAACAAGGAACATTTCAGAAGACTACTGGAACATGGAATACAAAAAATAATAATTAAAAAGCATCTTCAGCACAAAAATTGAAATGGCACAAAAATAAATAATACCTTAAGTTAATAACAGAACTTTTGGCAAAATTAAAAGAATTGAAGAAGACGAAAGATGTCTTCCAGGAGGAGGTGTGTGACAGGAATAGAGCATTGATTTAGGACTTACTGGACAGTTGAATATTAAGGTGGGTTATTATTCGAAGAAATACCGAATGCTGTCACCCGTACAAAAAGGAATGGTTCAAAGCGTGTGAACTCCAAGGTAACACTCTTTGTATGGAAAGGGTCTACAAATTTCTTACACTGTATCTCCATTGACTGACATTTTTCGAATAAATTCCACGCAAAGTTTATTATTAATGTTAGTGATGCTCAAATGATCAGTCAATAATTTAACTTCATTGACAGAAACTTGTTGCAATCGAAAGATCTGATTCAAAGAAATTAAACGATTCCTTCGAGTTCGACAGTGACAAACAAACGATTCAGGAATTCTGACTTCTAGTCCTTCAAATCAAACGCAAATGACCATATGCTTATCATATCTTCTCAATTCTAGAACGTTAGCACTTCAGAACTAAAGAACGATGAGGGAAAGATACAAAATTGGAGATGAAAACTTCTAACGTCTGTCGAGCGATGATGAGTTGAGAAATATCTGTAATCCAAACAATCCATTTCAACATCTAACCTTTGTCTCTAGACACCCTGGGACATTTTGTGGCTTTTGAACTATATGTCTGTCGTTTTCTTCACCTCAAGTGATGTCTTGTAGTCGTAACTCTGTATCTGTTCAAACCCACGCGACAGAAGATAAAATCAAGTCAAGTTGCGCATGAGTTCATGACCTCACGGCCTTCCTGGTAACTAGCTTGTTCAAATTCAGCATGGCGGACTGAAGTGAAGTGCGATCTGGATTAATTGGGAAAACAAGAGGTTTCCTGAAGATACACACGGTTTATACAAGTAATCAGAGACGAGAGGAAACATTTTTGTGTGGTTTTATCAACTTAAAGTGGTCCAAGTGAAAGAAAAACTACTGCAACAGTCAAATCCGAAAATGAACAAAAATCACTTCACCCTGTCACTTCATCAAACTTGCGTCTTTGGAAATTAAACAAAATGGTGTATGGAGGAACTTTTCAAGGAGCAACCATTTACAAACAGGATCAGCCAACAAACTGTGTAAGTTTCTTGTTTGCCAGTGGAAGCAGTGGATGAACTATTATTTGCTCGAAACGCTACGAATCGAACATTTAGTGAGTGTTATAAATGAGACGGTGACCTCTCACGCGAAAACGTACACTTTGCACAGCAAAACGCACGGCTAGTGAACGAATGAAAACGGATGGCCAAACCGGTTGACACGGTTATGATGAACGGCTGAACGGCTGTGGAAACATTTTGAACGGCTCAAGTGAACGGCTCAACGATCAAACAATCATTATTTTTCGTCCAACATCATGTTTGTCAAACATAAACGTAGTTGCGTAGCTAAAACAGACAAACAATGTTTGACCAAACGCGATTTCGATGTTATGTAGTTCATTTGGTTGCTTTTTACCGGCTTTGCACCCTTTGTTGGTTGGGGTGGCTAAGCTACTGATCAATTTTGTTCGCAACGCGAAAAATGTAATCATTGAAATCAAACATGGCAAACCATTTCAATGCAAAGTGGAGAGAGGCGGCTAAACCATCATTTAGCCAGGACTTTAACGGAGAACAGCTACATAAAATAATTATTTTTCGAATGGATCACTGAGAACGGTTGAATGGGTAAAGACAATAATAATTATTTTGAATCGACAATCGGATTGCTTTAACACGAAGCTACGAAAAACCACCATTCAAGTCAATGTTTTAAAACTCAGAATGTTTTAAAGCTCGAAAATGAAACATCACTACACATATTTCTCGTTAATGTCTACCAGTAAAAAAGCTACAGGGAACTACCTTCATATTAGGACGACGAAACCATCTCTTTGTGTTAATAAGAATGGCGAGCGGTGTTTATACTTACCGCATAACATTTGCAATAAGCTAATTTGCATATGCAATGCAGTGTTTGATATTAAATATCAAACACTGCATTGCATATGCAAATTAGCTTATTTTGAAAACGGTAGCGCAACGCTCAGTTCGAATCAAATATACAAAGGTCTTCTCGAACCACACTATCTCTGCAATATGTTTGCGCCGAGAATCTCGAATTATGATCTTCACGGCGCCAATATACTGCGAGCAGTAGCAGTTCCTTTTCTGCATCCTTTTCTCTTTGTATCACCTTCAGAATTTCCCGTAGACTTGCAACAAATTGACCTCTTGAGTCTCACAACACAAAAGCGAAGAGGGGCGAGCTGTCTAGGCCGTGAAGCGGCTGAGCGAGCAACGAAGTCGCAAGATTTCCGAATGTACTTTTCCGTTGCACAGACAACGGATAATTTTGATTGGCTAATCAGACAATGCACGCTGTCAGGAGAAGTCGCTTACAACCTGTTGACAGACAAAACAAAACAGAGCAGACCGTAATTTGGGATTTTCGGTTTTGTAGAAGAATGTTTGATGCAAAGGATGCAAGCGCGTTCTGTTCTATTTTGGTTGTAGCACCGTTGAAAAGCATAATCGACGAACAGGTCAAATCAAATGACTTTGGTCTGAAGGCAGCTGCTTTCATTAACAGTGTATTGAAGGACGTAGCAAACCATAAATACCAAGTAATTTATGCATCGGAACAAGATTTGTCCGAAGAATTCACTGACCTGCTAAAAGACAATTCTTCAGTATTGCAAAGGAATCTATCGTTGATAGTGGTCTCTTTTGGAAAGCTAGATAACTCTAGTTTTAGATTTTCTAATTGCCACTCACGAAAATAGTTTCAAGAATTTTCCGTCAATGTATGAAATAGCGCTATTGTCTTGTCCTTGTGTTGCCGAAATGATAACTCACGTTCTACGTGTATTTGTACTCTTGGAATAATTTTGGTCTTGTTGGGAAGGAAAAAGACAAATAGTAAGCACAAAAATTCGAAAAGTATATTAAGTAATAAAGAACTTCAAGAATTGTAGCCGCCTTGCAAACGATTTTAGCGATTGTAGATTCTTGGTAGACTTGGGAAGCCAAGTGCAATACATCTACATCTACATGAGTTCAGCACTCGGCAAAGTCCCATTGACTTATTGCTGTTATACGTATGGCCTCGTGCACCTATAAGCCTTTTTGGGACATCACGCCAAGCCAGCCACTTGCTGAATGGAACAGGTCAGCACTAGGGGTGGTCACAGCCAGAGTTTTGTTATGTCCCTAGTGGTTCTTTTACATCCCACGGAATCAGAGAATTATGAAGAGTTGTGAGATGGGGCCTAGGGTTTCTCCTCCTTATCCGAGAAGACTAGAAAGTCTAACCTTTTGTAGATGTCATTACAAAGGCAGCACTTTCTCCTCAATTATTTTAAGACCCTGAGTGTTGGTCCGGCCGGGGTTTTGAACCCGCGACCTCCCGCACGGTAGTCCGGTGCTCTACCACTGAGCTAACCGGTCGGCAATAATTATGCGAAATTTTTGTGTGTGAAATTTGACCTCACAATAGCGATTGACATGCTTTTATCGGATAACATCTTTGTTTGACGAGACTTTGGTAATATGCGGCTGGATTTGTAGCCATTCAAAAGGTTGTATAATCTATTATTTGCGTTGAATGGGTACCCGGACTTATGTTCATGCGACTGAGTATCTTTTCCGAACTGATGAACAGCGGGTGAAAATTGCACAATGACAACCACACCATTCAAAATTATTTTCAGCAGCAATAATTCGCAGACTCATTTTGTCTGATGTTTAAGCCACCGAACGTTATGTTTAGCAAACATGATGTTAGACGATCATGAATTCATGTTCGTTAGCGTTCTAAAATACTCCTAGAGCACCGGACTACCGTGCGGGAGGTCGTGGGTTCAATTTGAGGAGAAAGTGCTGCCTTTGTAATGACATCTACAAACGGTTATACTTTCTAGTCTTCTTGGATAAGGACGATAAACCGTAAGCCCCGTCTCACAACTCTTCATAATTTTCTGATTCTGTGGGACGTAAAAGAATCACTAGGGACGTAAGAAAACTCTGGCAGTGACCACCCCTAGTGTCTGTCTTAATTTGATATTGACATTACGGGGGCACTTATAACTCAAGTTCATTAATTGTAAACTGCGTGATAAGCAGTCTGACAAAGTCCCCCCGCCAGTGTTGTAATGTGCGTTTGAATATTGCATAGAAAATGCGCAATATAAATGTGATATATTATCATTATTATTATTAAAAAACAAACAGTTAACGCAAAAATTCGAAGCGTATATTAAGTAATAAAGAACTTCAAGAATAGCCACCTTGCAAAGGATTTTAGCGATTGCAGATTCTTCGTAGACTTGGGAAGCCAAGTGCAATAATTATGCGAAATTTTTGTGTGTGAAATTCGACTTCACAATAGCGATTGACATGCTTTTATCGGATAACATCTTCGTTTTGATGAGACTTTGGTGATATGCGGCTGGATTCGTAGCCATTCGAAAGGTTGTATAACCTCTTATTTGCTTTGAACGGGTAACCGGAATAATGTTTATACAACTGAGTGTCTTTTCTGAACTGCTGAACAGCGGGTGAAATTGCACAATGACAACCGCACAAAGTCGAAATCAACCGACTTTGTCTGAAGTTTGTGTTAAGTAAACATACTTATTTGTTAGTGTTCTGAAAGATTGCATCGCTTCATTTTTCTGAAGTCACAAAGGAAAAAACAAACATTAAGCACGAAAACTCGAGGAGTATATTTTAACGGGTAACCAGACTTGTTTATGCGACTGAGTGTCTTTTCTGAACTGATGAACAGCGGGTGAGAATTTTTCTGAACAGATAACCCTTGGCTAGCTGTGCGAACGGTCGAACTATCAATAATTATTACTTTCTGAACGGTTTAATAACAGGCTGAAATTTATTTTGTTTATTTATTTTATTTATTTGTTTATTTATTTTGTTTATTTATTTTATTTATTAAACGGATAACACAACCCGTGCGCACGGCTGCAAATTTTTTGAACGGATAAGACAAGCCGTGTGAACAGCTGCAATGTTTTTTGACTTGATAACACAAGCCGTGCAAACGGGTACAAATTTTTTTGAATGGCTGATGAACGGCAAGTGCACGGCAAAACGCCATTGGAACAGATAGCCGTTAGAGTACGTTTTCGCATGAGAGGTCACACTCTGTCTTATTATGTGAGCTGCACAAAAAGGTTGCAGTGCAAATAAATGCTCTGATATCTTCAAAACCAGTTTATTTCTTTTCTCTAAAGTATTTTAAATGAATGTCCTCAACATTCTTTTATGACTTGGAATCTTTCAAACAGTGCAGTAAAGTATATTTATTTTTGTATACCTAGTGGCTTGCCTAGCTAATCATCCTAAGTAAGCTTATATGTGTATTTTCTATCAGCCTTGCCTGAAAGGGAACAAACAAAGGCACCCTGTCAATGTTTTATGAAGACTCAGTTAAGCTGAAAAAATTTCAATCTGAACAAATCAAGCATTCAGTAGTTAACACTTTCGAAGGAAAACTTGAGGTTGAATTCAGACATCAAATGCTTCTCCAGCAGATGTTTTTTACATGACATAATTATGTGCATGCTTTTGCTCTTGGAAACTCTTTGCTCTCAAATATTAGCATTTACCTGACGGACACAAAAGACGAAAACACACCATGTAGAAAATGCAGCACCGCTCAAGAGTAAGTTGACAGTCTCGACTCGAAACTCGATCCTTGATTCTCGAAGTTATCGAGAATTGAGTATCAAGGTTCGAGTATCAAGTTGCGAGACTCCTGAACAATTTTTTGAGGATCTCGAAAACAGATTTCGAGGAAACGATTAACTTCTCCCACTTCGAACAATAAAAGAGAACAAAACTGATTTCCCTTAGCTCTCGCATGCAGTCTCTTCGAAAGTGGAACAACATGTAAACCCAATCCAAATCAGTCAAAAAATTTATTAAATCTTCCATCTGCGCATTGTGTGACACATCTATTAGAAAAAAGCTGAATTCTTTGAACATGTAAGGCAACTAAACTGCAAGATTGCAGCTTTTCGATAGCAATCGGCAAGAAACCGGGGAAATTTGAGTATGGTCGCTTGACAGCGGCTGCGACCGTTCACATGAAAAATTTGCATAAACATCATTGAGAGAAGGTCTCGGTTTCTTCACGTCAAGAATTTCACAGTTCCTAGCTACTAATAAGGATAAAAAAATTGTGAAGAAATTGCATGAGACCCCCTCTCCACAGTCTTTCCTCGTCTTTCCTGTTCGCTGCAACATCTTTCGTTATCACAATAACCAGCTTTGCTGATCAGCACAATCTGAACACCTGGAACAGGCTTCCCCCTTAGTTGAAAATCGAGCATATGCTGATTTAGGTTGGTCAGGGCCAGCTGAGGGCAGTGAAAGCTCTCTTGACAACTCGTATTAGCTGGCCAAGTAAAGGCAGGGCCAGCCAAGGCCAGCAGAATTCTCCACAGACCCAAGTTTGACTGGCCTGGGACAGCCAAGGCCAAGCATTGTTTCATCCATTTACTGGACCAGGCCGGCTAGGGCAGGCCAAGGCCGCCAGCCCAGGCCGGCCCAGGCAGGGCTTATTTTTGCACAGGCGATGATCAGGGCTTGAGACTAACGGTAGCCACCTAGCCACAGATTGGTAAAAATTCCATTTTGGCTAGTGCATTTTGCACTTCACTAGTCATTTTGGCTGGTGAAATGTTCAAAGCACTGGAGCACAAGAGAGAAACCAAATGAAAATTAATTTCAAATGTATCACAAAAGAAAATGGAGTCTTGCAAGTGAACAGACGATGGACTATTTTTTCATACTAATGCAATGGTTGTTTCTAAAACGTGGAGTGCAGGGTGCGGAGTCATCAAAAAGAAAATATGGGAAAAAGAAGAAATATTAAAAACAGGCGAAATAAAAATGATATAAATACAAATGAAATATGCATGTAAAGATAAAGAGGAAATTGAAAATTTTACTCTGACAATAACCCAAATAAAAATGAGAACATTTTGTGATCTGTAATGAGTACAAGGTTTCTGTGGGTTGTTCTTTTTTTCCAGAGTTTTAATTATTTATTTCATTTCTGATGCACTGTTTGTCACAACTTGCGTTCGTAGCGATAGTTATCTCTGCAGTACATGACATAAAATTATTGCAAGCAAAATGCAGGAGCCATGCAATCAGAAGTAGAAGTTTCCACATATATTCACACGAAGATAAAGTCGTGCATGCACTAATAGCTCATAGCATGGAAATTCTGGGCTACTGGTACTTGCTGTAACCAATTTGTGCCAGGTTGAGCACTTGAACAGATGTCACATCATGAGCACGTTTAGCCAGCCATGTCTGACACTGGTCCGGGTTAGTCGATTGATATGTTTATTTACTTTATTTATAACAGTATTTATACAGGGTGCTCTCTCACAGCAGTGGTTTTCAGAGAGGCCCTGTATATAAAAGTTACAAACAAATAATAATGATTAAATGAATTAAAAAGTTAAAATCAAGCTAACTAATTACATAATTAAAACTAATAATAATAAAATAAAGTGTAAAAGAGATAAGAAGGATAAAAATACTTGTATAAAATAAAGAAAAAAGCGAGAAAATTTGGTTAAAATTGCTTAAAAAATTTAAATTTAAATTCTTTGAGAGACTTTGTTGAGCACTACTTTGTCTTTGAAGGTTTCCTTTAGCCTTGTTTAAAATGATGATTAATAATGGTAATTGAACTGAGTGGAGTGCAATTTGGTCTGAAATCATATGCCTGATTTCAAAATTGAATGAGCCCGCAGCACGAATTCAATTTGAATTCACAAGTATGATTTCAGACAAAGTTGCATGATACAAAGTTCAATTACCACTTTATTACACCCATTTTCAAATCACACATTTTTTTGTCAATATTAATATTTGTTTATCCATGAAATTTGATAGGTTAGTATTATTTCATTTTCATTTTGTTGGGTTACAGAAAGGATGCCATTTAGAGTAAAAAATGGTGCAATTATTTGGGAATAAATTGCACTTTTGAGAGCCAATCAGATTGCAAGGATCACCAGTGATTTCAAAATGGGTTTAATAAAGCGATTTTGTGACATGCATAGCTCTCAAATGGCACAATTGGCTTGTTTAGGCTACCCGTATTCCCTCTTTCCTTGCAGGGATTAGTCAAAGAATATATTTGCCTCATTACATAAATACACGACGCGTGATTTAGAGGGAAGAGAGACTGCTTATAGTCTTCGGCTTGTTCTTAAACAAACTTCATGTTTTGCTCAAAATGCGGAAATTGAGAACTTCTTTGGCCATGCTGGTACAAAACAGGTATTGGGCTTAAAGGGAAAGGAGACAGGGTGGAAGAGGGGAGGGCTAGAGAATTCTACACCTCTGAAAACTTCAAAAGCATTGAAACTTAGAAGAACTTTATAGAGATGCTGGATAATGTTGCATGATGATAAGAGTACATCATAACTACTATATGACAAAGTACTCAAAGCTGAGTCAAAAACAATAAAAAACTGGCTGCACTGTCAAAGGTCATTCAGAATGCAAACGTTGTACATCATCAACGGCCATTACTGAAACCTCGACTGCATTAATTAGCTATTAAAATATAATCATAGAGATTTGCATCAGCGCAAAAAGTTGTGATGCGATTCAAGAATTATCGATTTATTCACGTCGGACTACGCTCAGGGACACTAGAGTACCTTCTCGAGTTCCTACGGAGATAGGAGAGAGTCTCACCTCCATTAAATTTCAGTTGCAGTTGAAAAAAGAGACTCCTATCAGCAGGGTTAGTGTCTTTTCGATCAAGTGTGGCTCATCACTATTTCCCTTGATCACTACGCGGTGGATAATTGTCGATTAGTATATACCACACAAGTGAATATTGCTTTTCGTGCGCTCTGATTGGTTAACTCGGAGGTGATTAGCAAGGACTATTCACCTCCGAGCAGCTGGCGCGCGAGATTTTACAATTTCCGACCGCTTGTTGGTATATTGTCACACATAAAGAAACGGTCTTGTCAGCTAATAATTCAGCTTGTGTGGTATATACTAAAACAATTATTCACCTCAGCGTCGGTGAAAGTGGTGGATATTTACCTCACTGCTTGGCGGGTCGGTAAATATCCACCACTATTCACCTCCACTTTGGTGAATAATTGTTAATTATTACAGTATGAATGACAAGATATCAAAATTCATGGTCAAAAATCATTGTGTTCATCAACAAAACTATATTTCTTCCGTAATAGAAGCCATATTTTCTCCTAATTGTGCCTAGGTAGTATTTAGTGATAACAGACTTAGGCTGAATTCATTATGTATACTACAGAGGGGGTGAGCAGAAGATTTTGAGGGGGGGTCTCCAAATTTAGGAATTGGAAAAGGGGGGATGTCAAGTTTTTTTCATAACATGAAGGGGGGATGCGAATATTTTTGTGGAGGTATCATATATGTAAGAAAGGGTTGATAATATAATGAAATTCAAACAGGAAGACCTTTGTTCTTTTAAAGGCCCAATAATTATGTGTATATTGTCAATCATCATTATAAATGTAATCATCCTGATCATCATCATTTTCATCCTGATCATCATTGTCATCTTGTTCATCATATAAATTGTCATCCTGTTCATCATCATTGTCATCCTGATCATCATTTTCATTGCCACCACTGCCAGAATTATGGTCGTGGTCATGGTCATCATCATCATCCTTATCAGCAGCAGCAGCAGCAGCAGCATGGCGTACAGAAGGCTTCCCACAAGCTTGTGGATGGCAAGGTGAACAGGGGCAAGAGCATCACCAGAAAATATGTTTAAAAATTTCAGGTGCTTCAATGCCTCAAGATGAAATTTGGGCTTGAGCTTATTCAGTTCCTCTAACTTCAGCTCCTGGCATTGCATTTGTTTTTCAACTGGAATGTTTTCTTCTTTCATCACCAGCTGACAAAGCTGTGATGACTTTGATTTGTCAGGGATCAACTTGGTCAATATTTCTGTGCATCTGTTATGTAACCTTTTCTTTTGATCTCTTTTTTTCTTCTCTTTCTTCATGCATTTTCCTTAGAAGTTTGATCTAGTTGAACGCTAGATCTTGAAGGCAGAAGAAGTGATTTATTATTTTAAATCATTCCCCACAGTCAAAAGTCTCTTGATGTTTTCTTGAAGTTGCCCAAGTTTGATTGTGAGGTATTGATGCTCTTCTTCACAGCCTTTTTTTACTTCTGAAATGTTGCTGGACTGTACCAGCCTTTCTCTCCTTTGTTTTAAAGTCTGTCTGTGTGTGTTTGGAGGGGAGGGGTGGGGGGGGGTATGTTTTTCCTTCTGATCAGGTGGGGGGATTTGTAAATCTGTTGTGATTAATGGGGACCTGAAAATATTGCACTGTCTTAAAAAAATCCTCTGCCCCCCCCCCCCGTACTATACATAATGAATGCAGCCTTAGCAAAGGATGTTGAAATGAGATGCTGTGATGTTTCAAAATAAATCGCCAAGTGCCTTATGAATTATTATGTGCTAATAATAGTGCGCCATTTTATCTCCATGCATGAAATAAACATCGTGAGAACCTCTACTTCTGATTAGTTCAGCTGCATTTTGCTTGCAAGAATGTCATGTCATGTCTTGTACTGCGCAGAGAAGAATGTTGCTAAATGTCAAGGGTCGCGGGTAAAAGTCGAGGGTGAGGGTGTGGGTCGAGTGTGAAGGTTGAGGGTGGGGGTGAGGGTCAAGGGTGAGGGTGAGAGTGAGGGTGGAAAGTGGATAAAATATGTAGAATAGAAACAAAAAATAAATTCCGATACCGTGGAGCCAGAGAAACATTTTTGAGGCACCAAAAGAAAGTAAAACAAGAAGAAGAAGAAGGAAGTTTCTCAATTCCTCCCTGTTCTCTCTTAATGAACTCAGCGCAGCAATGATTCAATTTGAGTGGAACTTAGTAGAGTTCGAGTGTAGCTAAATGTCGAGGGTCGCGGGTAAAAGTTGAGGGTGGGGGGTGAGGGTCAAGGGTGAGGGTGGGGGGGGGGTGAGGGTAGAAAGTGGAAAAAATTAATAAATATGTAGAAAAGAAACAAAAATAAATTCCGATACCGTGGAGCCAGAGAAACATTTTTTGAGGTACCAAAAGAAAGTAAAAGAAGAAGAAGAGGAGGAGGAGGAGGAAGTTCCTCAATTCCTCCCTGTTCTCTCAATGAACTCAGCGCAGCAATGATTCAATTTGAGTGGAACTTAGTAGAGTTCGAGTGTAGCTAAATGTCGAGAGTCGCGGGTCGCGGGTAAAAGTTGAGGGCGGGGGGTGAGGGTCAAGGGTGAGGGGGGGTGAGGGTAGAAAGTAAAAAAAATTAATAAATATGTAGAATAGAAACAAAAATAAATTCCGATACCGTGGAACCAGAGAAACATTTTTTGAGGCACCAAAAGAAAGTAAAAGAAGAAGAAGGAGGAAGTTTCTCAATTCCTCCCTGTTCTCTCTTAATGAACTCAGCGCAGCATGTGTTTTCCCACGTTGAGATTAAACTGCAAGCGTGCAGTATATCGACAGCATCTTCACGATGATAAAACTTGAAACATAGAACATTCCGGGACGCCATTTCGTTATTTCTGTTAAAGTGCATCATTTTATTCCTTTTATTATTATTATTATTATTATTATTATTATTATTTAATTAATTAATTTTTCCTCCAATCTTTAATTTGAGGTGTTACTAATCGGCGTAACGCGTACGGTTTTTTATTCCAATCTTTAATTTACTTGCTGTTTTTTTTCCACGTCCAACAGGCGACAGCGTATTCGGTTCGAAGGTTTATTTGCTGAAAGGCACAAAAATTCCTTGTTGTTTTGTTGGTTGCTTAGTTTTCTTTTACACTGATGAGTTTGTACCCCTAGATCAGGTATTGGTTCTATAGGACTTTCTAACCGTTGACGGTAATGTGGATCTCCAAATGAACAACGTACATTACGGTCTATTTATTCCTTTCCTTTTTTTATTATTTCACTTTTGAGGTTAATCTGCTGACGACAAGCTGCTCGCTTGCGGTTTTATCTTAGGGACGGACCATTAGAAAAAATAGACAGTCACTGACTGCATGTGGCTAGTGCTGAAGCTTTTTCATTTTCACGAGAAAGGGATACGAAACGATTGTCAGTTGTTTCTTCATCACTCGAGTCACGCAAGGCAAGCTGTTTACAACCTAGCGCGTATTATTGCGATATCTGATGAGAGATTTTTTTTTCCCGAAATTTACTCGTGTATACAATGCGCAACCGTATATAATGCGTACCCTATTTTTGAAGCCAAAAATAAATAAATAGCAATAAACCTATCCGTTAAATACCGACCATCCGTTCAGAGAAAATTCTCACCCAATCGAGCCGTTGGAGTCACCCTAAGTTATCTACTCGGGAAAGACAACTTTTTTCTGCCGGTGTGAGTAAAGTCATCGGTTTCAAAATAACTCTCATCCGTTCTAGCTAAAAAGTTTATTTACCTGTTTTTAGAAAGCTTTCGATCACTTTTAGGTTGATCACATTGGTCTAGTACCAAAAGACGGGCTTGTTATTAAAACTATTTCTTCTAATTTCCGAACGTTAAGTGACGGCATGTGAGAATGATCCAGACGCCCGTAGAAGGAATACTCTTATACTCATAGGCTCTTCGTGGTTGCTGTGTAAACATTTTCGCTTTCATTCACTTACAAAAAGGAGCATCTAAATGTCTTTTCACGCATCCGATGCTGGCCGAAAGGTATTAAAGAAACAGTCGTGAAGTGATATGTTCAATCAAGCGTAACGCGGCGAGAAATAAAGATATGAATCGTCTCCTGTGAAATGCGCCTCTGACGATTTTCATGGTCAAAAGATTTTGAATCTTCGACAGCCTCTGAAAAATATAGCTCATTTATTCCGTCTTCGTTGTGAGCTGCTGTACTTCGCAGCTTCGAGCAAAGTAATTTTGAACAAACTATGCGCTGCGACACCATATGCAAATAAACGAGTGTGTTGTGTTTGTGTTATGCAAATCTTTGGCACCCGCTCGCAGTTTATCCAGTCGCTTTATTGCGGTTTATCATCCAATTTCATCTCGCCGATTTCAGGCTTATTTGCTGGAATTCGAGAACACTTCGTAACGTGCGCGAATAGAAGTTTTAACGTCTCACCCACTCACCCAGCCCACATATGAATGCCAAAGACAGATCATATAAATACGGGCATTACTAAACCACGAAACAGCGAAACGAAACACCGAAACACCGAAACAGCTATTTTTTCCTACTTTTTTCTCAAACACCGAAACAGCTATTTTTTACCACTTTGATGGAGAATAAAATAAACAGGGAAGAAATGTGTGCTCGTTCGACTGCAATTGGCCACTGGTGCAGAGAAGATAAAACAGGAAATACCGGTGCGTTTCTTTTTTGGGAGAAAGTCCAAATCCATATTTGCGAACGTAAATCAAATAAAGTGGATTCTCGATCAGACAATTCTGAGCGTTTAAAAAAAAGCAATTTAAACAAGCGGTTTTCCGTGCCAAAATGGTACAACACAATTACCGTACATGACATTATAACTGACAAGCGTCGCCATTTTTCCTATCATGAAGAGCTCGAGGTCAAAATAGGTAGGTTTTCTGTGTACTCTGGTAATATTTACAGCAATTGTAAGCACCTTTCCTACAGTTCAAGAATTTGAGTGCAGTAATACATTTCGTTGCTCCGTGCTTTTTGTACAATGTTTTGTACTCACTCCGCGGTTTGTACCCAGTCCGCAGCCTTGAAAAATTTTCACTGCATGAATTTTTTTTTTTGAAGCCCATTTGTCTGCATGAATTTTTTTTCCAGCTGCATGAGATTTTGTTTTAGGTACCACCGCTTGCGGGATTTATTTTAGACAAGTTTCCCTTGCAGGAATTTTTTTGGGGGAATTGTCACCCCTCTCCGGTTTTCTCTAATGGCACAGTTCCTCCTAATTTTGGCACACGTGAGGAAACAGCTACCTCAGCTGTTTCCTCTTTCAGGTTTTATCATCGTGAAGATGCTGTCGACATACTACACGCTTGCGGCCTTATCTCGACGTGGGAAAATAGTAGAGTTCTTCTCAAATTGAGTCATTGCTGCGCTGAGTTCATTAAGACAGAACAGGGAGTAATTGAGAAACTTCCTTCTTCTTCTTCTTATTTTCTTTTCTTTTAGTGCCTCAAGAAATGTTTCACTGGTTCCACGGTATCGGAATTTAGTTTTTGTCTTTTTTCTACATATTTCGTTAGATATTCGTGAAACTAAAGCTCTCTCTACCTTTAAAGACCGTCTATTTAACTACTTCAATAAATTTAACGCTAATTTTGACACTTCTAGAATTCAAACATGGAAAACAGTCTGTCCCCATTGTCGCTCAATTAATAGAAAGAACTGTTGTTAATTATTAGTATTTGTTTATGTATGTTTTTGTGTAAGTATATATTTATGGGGGCTGACCTCGCTGGGACTTCGAGTCCGTTCGTTAGTCCCTCATTTAGTGAGTTTTCTTTCTTTTTTTTTTTGGTAATGTCATTTTCACTAAATGGAAGTTACTAAATAAAATAAAATAAAATAAAATAAATAAATAAAATACATTGTAATAATTGGAAAACTTGTGAATAACTTGTGAAAACTTAACTTGTGAAAGTTGTAATGGCTAGTCTGACAACTGTTGTTTCGTCGCTGCCAAGCGACTCTTCAGAGACCTTCCTGATATCTGGCAAACTCGTTGAGCATCTCGCTCAAAGTCCCGTTCGCAATCAGTTCAGCAGAAGCAATCTCGCCTTATATCGCATAAGGATTCCCGACCGCTAAATATTCAAGAGAGCATTGCTCTCACAGTCTACGGGACTGTAGACCCCGAGCTTACAAATGTTCAACACTAACCCGATAGATGCTAGAAACGTCGACACATTTCATAAAAAATCTCCATACACAGTCAGTTAGAAAAACAAGAGAAGAATTTCTAGGAAAGTAGAACGTTCTTGTCAATAGATTGCTTTTTCATCATAATTTAACTATTTAGTCTCTATAGCCTTTGTAGTTACAATAGTTTGCATATGCTTCTATTGTAAATTATTAATGCTCCTTCTATTTTTCTTCTGTTGTAATTGCAACATAGGATATGTACTTCTTATCGTGTGGAAATAACGA
>JAEMWC010000823.1:222500-225000 GCA_016490735.1 Pachyseris speciosa | reverse complement strand
GAATGCAAAATCACCTGGTCCAGTGTGCTGCTTCGTTTCATGAGGAAAATGAAAAATGTGGAGTCAATTTACATATATTTTGACAAACCTGAAATTCCTTATGTTTATTTAACTTCCTAACCACACAGTGTATAGCTGTGTTGGCTGTAAAATGTTCAGTGCAACCTACCCACTCTGATGTCAATCGGTGATGGGGGTATGACGCGCCTACAATGTACCCTGCAGACACAGGCTCCACTCGCCCCAGGTCCACCCTCCACCATTCTTCAGTATCCCCCCGCTCGGTCACTGAATATGTGTCAATGTTTCCATCCACTGCTCTGCTTGCTCTATTGCCGCCCCTTGTGCTTGACTGTTCCGCTGACTTGTTCAATGCCAGATTTTCTTAATTAAAGGAAAAGACATAAATCGTTAAGGACTCAGTCATCAGAGACCACATTCAGGATTCCTTTAACGTGCATTCGTTCGGATAACCCACTCCATATAATCAGCTGTTTTTCAGTTTTTGTTTTCGCCGGGTTTTATTCTGTCTGTTTATAGGCTTGAGCGTATGTTCTGCTTATTCTTTAACAGAAGATAACAGAAATGTTCTATTATTTCAACACGTAATTAATTTAGGGCAACCTTTTCAGTCACTTTTCAATTATTGTTACATATGAACTGAACCTAAAAACAAATAATTTGTAATATCATTTGTTCCTTTTCCTCTTTTCGCATTCGTTCGGATAACCCACGCCAAATAATCAGTTGTTTTTTGGGTTTTGTTTTCTTCAGGTTTTATTCTGTCTGTTTATAGTCTTGAGCGTATGTTCTGCTTATTCTTTAACAGAAGATAACAGAAATGTTTTATTATTTGAACACTTAGCCAAAGCCTTTTAGAGGAGGCACAAAATAAAATAATTTGTCATTTCATTTGTTCCCTTTCCTCTTTGCTTTCAAGTTTACCGCGGTTTTTAATAATTACAGCTCGCGAAGACCTACGGGCAAAAAACTGGCAAAAGGACTTTCTTTTACGATGTCTGTGCCACGTTTAAACCACAAGCTTGTAGGACATTTGTCAAACAACGAGTGTACGGTGAATTAAACCACAACTGCACAAGCATACAGTTCAGTTGCGAAGTTAATTCCTAATGATCTTTTATTTGCAAGTAAGGCAAAGAATCAGAAGGCACAACAACAACATGCAGTGCCTGAAGCTATCGATGTCGATCATATGCATTGCTTTACATGGCTGTTAAAACCGCTAAAGTAAAGCTGTCTGAAATAGCTTGTCGAAAATTCAGACATCAAGATTACGAAACTGTAACTGAAGTCTCCACTTCATTCTAACTTAAAAGCCTGAAATCCGCCGAGTAACAAAGAATACAAAGCTTTATGTGATTTTACCACCTGACTCTACGAACTTAAATGAGCCTCAAAACCATGAAGTTTATGAGTTAAACTGAAGCTTCTTCTCGTATCTGAGTCTTCCTTTTTTTGTTATATTTCAACACCTTCAACGCCTCGACGTCTTATATTAAAATGTTTATATATAGTTAACATAACATATGTAGTTTTATCTTGTGAAGTAATAAAGACATGGTATGAATAAATACATTGTTTTCTGGTGTAAAGTAGTTCTATCCCGCAGTACTCACAATATTGCCTTCTCTCTCGCCCGAAGTTGTTCTTTTGCATTCAACATGACACGGTTTCCCCTCGTCGTCATGAATATTGCTTTGTGCGGGCGAGCGCGGATTGAAAAAAAACTACCAAACCGGCTTTTTTCATCAAAAAAACTTCTGATCATCAGTTTGGCTCCACGTCTTTCACGTTCGGATGGATACCATCATAAACAAGTGAATCAGATTGGAACCATAAATATAATTATTATAAACCGCATTTCCAGGTGCAGAAAATCAACGTTTTTCTCTCAAAGTTTATAGAACGTGGTTTTTGTTTTGAGCTTGAGTTTTTACTCAGGTCCTTGACAGTTGGCATCGAAATGGCTTTCTCGCGCGCTGTGGCAGTGATACAGCTGAGTCATTGAACAAAATTTTCGTTGTTTTTTTTTTTCACTCTTGCGATTCAAGAAAAGTCAGTTACCAGACTCTTGAATTCCACGTTAAATTTACTTTGAAAACCTGATATCTTATTCATCTTGACATATCGGCTTTTTCGGGTGAAATTTAACGTTGAACTCACGAGTCAAGTAATGGCTTTTTTCTATGGAATCTAACACCAGGGCAACGTAACATATTTGTTTCGATGTTTTGGCAAAAAATTCATTAATATTAAAAGTTTTGTGTTGCGTTTCTGATTAAATACCGTAAACTGCCCCTTATAGCCCCCCCCCCCCGCCCCCACTTATAAGCCCCTCTGGTTCTCCCTTCTACCTGAAAACAACATAAGATAGATAAGATAAGAACTTTATATTATCACGCTAGCCTATTCAACAATGTAAAAAAAAAAAACAACAACAACAACAATAGCTGGTTTCCAGTAGGGGCGTGAGCGAAGT